>BPLR01009319.1:0-61676 GCA_021605095.1 Caerostris extrusa | reverse complement strand
GTTACGTATTGCTTACTTACTTTCTGCTGTACAATTTACGGGCTTTTGTAGTACAAAAATGGGTGAGTTTCTAGTATACTACGTTTTCTTTTGGTTTACGTATTGTTTTAATATTGTTTTTTTGTTATAAACGTGTAATCATTGGTTTTTAAAACTTATCTTCATTTAATTAAAAGGAATTGAATACAATTTGTTTTTAAATTAATTTCTGAGTAGTATGTCCGTCAAACTCGTAATGAATTGAAACAAAATTAAATAATGTATCTTTTTAACTGATGGAAATATCAACACTTACTTTCGTAATATGTCAGACAAGCTGTACTCAACAAAATGTAGACAGACGTACTAACATTCTGCTTTATTGTAATAATAAAAACATGTTTTTATAAATTTATTAGAACTCTTGGCCTTTAACTTATAGATTAAATTTAAAAAAAATAATTACTTGTTAAGTTAAATTGCTTTTTGCTTGCACAATCCCGTTAAAATAATAATAATTAAAAAAAAGTAAAATTGTACTTATTTTTTTCATTTATCAAAATACTTTTTAAATATTACTTTCATACAGGCAATTATTTTTGCTTTATGTATTGGAAACACTTTGACAAAATTCTTAATATTTGAAAGTATAACTGGTTTTTTATATTGATAAACAATTTGAATAGTTACCTTTAAATTAAACAATATCGTATTCATGAAATGTATTAGTTTTAAAGTATAAACAGTTTGAAAAAGAACTTACGAATGTGCATTAATATAAATAACTGTTCGGTTCTCAAATCTTCCTTCCAACAGACTTCGAGCCGATTCATTTTCATTTTTGCTGAATAGATTCTGCAATGGCTCTTCTTTGACATTCGAAACTGAGAATTATAAATCAACGTCACGAAGAAAGGAATGCAGCATCTCGCGTCTTTCAATGTTTGGCGAAACATCCATCAGCCAAATGCAGTTTTTGATTTTTTTTTTTTTTCGCCATTTTTATCCAAAGGGATGGAATTTGAAGAACAAACACAAGAATAGTGCAAGCGAAGCCTTTTCTCAAGAACACTCTATTCGGTTTTGCTTTCTTCTTTTTACTAAAACTAGCGCTTAAGGCTTCGAATTTATGCGTAATGTGCAGAAAAAGAAAGGATTTTTAAGAACCATTGTTCAAGTTGTTTATTTTCCGGAAAGTAATGACATGTCGTGCACGGTTCTTGTCCCCCGAGCTTTGCTGGAGCGGTCACCATTAAAGAATGAAGTGAGGTGGTCGTTTGCTTAACAATGGAAAGTTTTTCCCTTCATCTGTCTGTGAACAGCCGTTAACTGGTTTTATTTTTCATTTCTTTCGCTCTCCTCACATCTTGATGCGCGAAAAATTGAGAGACCTCTTTTAGAACGGATTGTTTACTGTGTGTCTCAAAAGGAATAATTTAGTTTTAACTGGAACTTTTCTTTATATTAAATAGTAAGGAGAATGTTTAAAGATAGTCCCAGATGTCGGTGCTTTGGAAGAAACTGAATTTAAATTTTAAATAAAAATTACATTTTAAAAATATACATTTTTTGTGGGAACATTTTTTTTTTATTTAAAACAGTTTTGAATGTCCTTAAAACCATTTAGATAAGTTTTTTTCTTCAAAATTGTACTTTAATCTCAAAAGCTTTATTATTTAGTTTTCATTATTGATATCTTGTAAAAAACATTAAATATTTACTTTATTTCAGGAACTTTATTTGGAACTAGAATAAAATTATTTTTTATAAATAAAGATGAGAAATGTTTTTAAATTATTTTTGCATTTGAATAAACAAAAGTATTGGCCGAAAACAAAAAATATTTCAGTATGTACATATATTTATGTATATTGTAAGACGGTCTATTTCTATCATTTTAGAAAATTATAAGACGAAGATATTAGAAACTATTTTATTTTTTTATTTCTGGTCAAAAAGTGCAAAGTGCAAAGTTTTTTTAAATATAATATTTATACGACGCTTAAAAATAAGTTATTAATTACAATTTTAAATTAAAAATAAATTTTTCAATTTTAATTAGATTTTAAATTATTACTACAATTTTTAATAATTACAAAATATTTCATTATTTTGTCATTTGAATATTAAAAATCTTTAAGAATAGAAAGGATTAATTTCTAATATTTGTTAAGTATTATTAATTTATTACTCTTGGTAGTAAAGTGTTATTAAAATATTCCTTTTAACGATGCATTTAAGATTTAATTTCGCCCTTTTTCTTATTTCAGTTAGTAAAAATTTAAATCATTCCTTCATTCTTTGTTATGCTGCTTAACACATATGATTTATGCATAAAGAGGAAAATTGATTTTTTTATGAAACAATTCTCATAGTAACCTTGTATTGTGCAGGTTGGACAACCAGAAGATAACTGTTTGTTATTGGGTTTCGAGATACTTGAGGCACAGGTTGGAAAACTAAAGCTTTAATTACAAATATGCACCAACGCCATACACATACAATTAGATAATATAATATTTAACATTTAAAGAGAGATAATATAATTTTAACACATTTAAAGAGAATAATTATGATTCGTCCATTTCTAAGCCAAAAATTATTGCTCATGTGCGAAATATTGTTCCTCTCCGGGTGAGAGTCTGTAGGCCAACTGATCAATTTTCCCGAACACCACAGGTGGCTCCCTTCTTGCCAGTGTACATAGCTAGAAAGCATGATTACAATACAAGTTAAAAAATAATTAAAAACTGTATTGTTTACAAATGTTGATATTTCGAATAACATTGACATCTTGTTAAAACTAAATTAATTGAAATAAATTACTATAAATATCATAATTATAGTTACATTAGAGATTATTGTAAATTAAAATGAAAATTTTAAATTAAATTAAAAAAAGAAACATATTATAATTTTATTATGCACCAATAATTTGGTTATAAAAAACATAAATTAAAGGAAAAATTCTGTACTTAGTGAGAGCTTTTAAGTTTTAGCAAACTCCCAACACAGAAAAGCTATTTGTTTTATAAGTTGAAAGATATAAAAGATAATAATCTATACCTAATATTTTCAAATATTAGATTTATGCAGCTTTAAGATAAATGTCTCTTTTCATTATTGACTCATTTTTAGACGAAAAGATTTCAGAAATCTTTTCCATTCTTTGATTTAAGTTTCACAAATTAGAAGAATCATATTTACAAAAAGAATACTACATTATAATAACTGTAATACTATTAAATGGCAGATACGGTTATTAGTTCTTTTATGAAATCCTACCACGAGTGATCGAACTTATTCATTTGTCACATTGTAGGAGGAAACCAAATGGAAACATCCAACGCACTATTTCCTCTGTATTCATAGAAGCCTTTCATGATAAACCTTCGGTAAATAAGGGAACGATGATAAAGAGCTTAGTCAATATTTAATGTGGTGAACGGGCTTTCATAGTAGAATGCTGTCTTGACAATCAACTGTTGTGGGGAACTTCTGGTCCATTACAGAATGCGTTGGACCTATTATTCCAGCATTTGTAATACTAATACTTTAAACATTGAATTTTATAAGGCATATTCTTTGTATGTGTCGTTTTAAAATATTAATTTATGTAGGAGTTGGTTTGTGTGGTAATCAGCAGGTGGAGACACCTCACGGTTTTTGTCTTTGACAGAGCCTGTTTACAACGTGGGGGAGTATTTAACTTTGAACTCTGACCCCACGAGAGGGGCACAGGTTCCCCGTAGAGGAAGAAAGAAGAGCGAAACGGCACATGGGCACGAGAGAGAAAAGCTGGCGGAAGCGAGAGGGCAGGCTGCGTCAAGAGAATATGTTTATCCCTTTAATTAATTGTCAATGTAAATATCATTGTAAAAATATACATAGTATCATTAAATGGCTTTATTTAAAGTAACGTCCCATTACTGCGTTTTGTATGTCAAATACCCTAGACACCCACTGCAAAAGTAATACAGCCATTGTTAGACTGGTAGAGAAGTCTAACAAAATTGTAGGTTCGACCGGGATGAATCTATTGGAACAGGCGTAAATCTACATTTATTATATTAATATTTAGTCGAATAATGGATAGCGACATTCTAAGTTTACAGAAGTTAAGCTTCTGAGCTTATGGAATATGAGTGCACCCCTTCCCCTTTCAGATGCCACCCAGGGATGTACTTGTTCGAATCGTTTGTTGACAAAATGTACTCATGTTGTTCCTGTATTTAACGTCGCTCGAAATAGTTTGAAAAATGTACACATCAATGGAGACATTAGGTTAATGGATAAAATGTAACAGGAAATCACTTGATACAAATTGGATAACTGCATCATCTACATATCTGCTATTCAGGCAGGGGGGTGTAAAGAAAAAAGAACAATTTAATTTTTTTGGATGTTTAAAACTACACCAACATTTAAATTTTAACATATTTACTTAAAATTAGTAATTAATATTATGAAGCTAATACATGCTATATATGAAAATACATATAAAGATGTACACTCATTGTAAAATGAGAAATTTTTTTTTCATAATATTTATCCAGTTCAAATTTCACATTAAAGAATAATTAACTTAAAATTTCCTGGTAGTTAATTGTTTGTTTTTTTCAAAGATGCACAGAGAAATTTTGATTTGATGCATACATTTGATGATAAGTGATGCATATGCATGATGTATGTAGTTATTTAATTGCATTTTCCGCAGTAGTGCAATTTCAACTTCTGAATGAATTAAATCAAAATCAAAATCAAAGTTTATATGAAAGAAGTTGAAGTATTTTAATTCATTTTAAAATAATTTTTGATATTGAGAAACGTGGAAAATGTCTTAAATGAAGGAAATCATTTCAATATTCAATTTTGAAGCAGTAATTTGTTTTTAAGTAAATAATATAGCATGTACTATTCATTTAACGAATTCATGTCTGTATTTGATCAATATTCTAAAATATTTAAATGAGTTTTACGGTTTTAAAAATGAACTTCTTTTATATAAAGATGGTTATGAAGCACAAACAATCTGACAAAATGATATTTTGTATTGGCTCCAAAACTTAATCTCTATCTTTATATAGTAATATCGTCATTGAAAATATGGAAAATAAAAATATTTTTGTATATTATATTTTAATAATGGAATTATACATAACTTTAAAAATATTTTTACAAAATACTGCATTTGTGTTTCTAGTTTTTCATTGCAGAAATGGAAAAATGTTACCTGAATTTTTAATTGCTTCTTTGATTAAAAAAATATCTTATTTTTAATTTACACAAAAAACCTTTAATGTCGAATGAATCAAAAGTGAAAAAATGTTAAAATTATTAATATGTTTGCAGTTTTATTAGTTTCACCTGTATGTTTGTTTGTTTGTTTGTAACTGACTCTTTGGGTTCGATTTTATTAGCCCCCTTCATTAAGCTATCAGATTTTATTTAAACGTTGTAGACTCATCAAGGACCGACGACACTAAAATATATTTTGATGAGTTTATTATCTCATCATGATTAATCGCTCGAGTAATTTTAATTAATTATGAAGAGCAATTTAACCCATGTAGAATGAAAAAGTACCTAAGACATTCAAACCTACGTGGGACAGTGGCACAACGGATATTGCGCCTGACTACGGATCAAGAGATTCCATGTTCGAATCCTGACTGGCTCGACCTATTCGCATTAGCCTTTGTTTTACTCACAATTAAATTATTGTAAGAACTATAGTTCCAGTCCTCCGTACCGGGACCTGCAAAAACTTATAGTGTAAAAACTAAAAACGCTTTAGAGTTTATCAAACTAAAAAGTAAAAAATAATTGTTAACATAAGAATAAAAATGTAGTACTTATGAAAATGAATGTCACTGCTCTAAAAATATGTGGGGTGCTCGATATCAATTCGTTATAATTTTTCATTAGTTTCATTCTGAAATGCAGAGTTAGTTTAAAAATGTCATACAAGTCACCCCACGTTTTTAGAACAGTGACATTCATTTTCTCGTCAGTAATTTTATTCTTATGTTAACAATTATTTTTTACTTTTTAGTTTGATTGAGTCTAAAAGCGTGTTTTTTAGTTTTTTACACTATAAAATTTATTTTAATCCTATGTTTTACATGTAATGTTTATTTTTATTTTCCTTCATATACATTTTTTATTTTCCTTTGTATATTAATATATTCGTAAAAAGAATTTAATATGCTCTTTAATAAAAAAAATAAACTTGAGTATTCCCAATTTATGAGAAGCCTTTAGAAATCCCAAGAGTATTTTTTAGGGCCAAAATACCTCGAAAATATTATTAAAGATATTATTAATTAATCCATAAGCAATCCACCTAAAAACTAAAAGTGTTTAGTTTTACACTCCTTAATATAAAAATCACAATAAGGTTTAAAACCGAAATAAATATTTTCTAACATTATAAAGAAGAAAAAAATGGGATGAGCGATGGGGGGGGGGTGCATTGTTTTCGAATAATTAGGTTCACAAACCTTTTTTTTGCCCAAACCCAGTTCTAATTTTCACTTCATTTTTAATAGCTTCCATCTGTTCTCGGGGATCCTTTTAATCCACTTGTAGTTCGCTGTCCTTCCGAAAGTTCTTTCTTATAATTAACGGGTTTTCAATTTCTCGTTAAAACTTGATTACGTTGAATAAAAAACCCTTCTTGAATCGGTTTTTTTTTTAAGAAGCTTAAGTAATAAGCCTAGTTTGCAATTAAGGCGGCGGAATTTTGACAGAATCTAATTTTAGGCAGGTATTGAATTACCTTTCAAACTTTCTTTGAGATTCTAAGTCTTATCATACTTGAAGTTTGGTTTATAGAAAAACGTTTAGTTTGATTTTTTTGTAGAGGCTCATTGATAGACTACAGTAATATAGTTTTTGTTTTTATTTAACATTAAATAAACTTCGAAAAATTTAATGCTAAATTTAATTACAGGAAATTACATAATTTTTGCAATGAATTTAAAGATTAGTTATAGTTCTAAAGAATAGTTAATAGTTCTTTAAATTATATTGAACGATATGAACGTTTTTTTTTACGTATTGTTACACTGAATTTAAAGAAACTTTTTAATAATTACAATTTGAAAAAAAATGATAAATTATAATTAGGAAAAAGTAGAATATTTGAATGTTTCTAAAATATTTGTAATAATTAATGGGAAACTTTAACTTTAAATTGTATGTGCATACATGTGTTTTTTATAACTAATTCCTTGGCACTAAAGTTCATTTTGGATCATGTTCGTCTGGCTACAGACAGCTTCTAAAATATACGCTTTTTTTTAACGGGATAGAGTTGTCAGCACTGCGTCCAATGTTCTACAGTCATACCGGGGAGCTACGGCTTAAGGTGAATTCCGAAACATTATGAACATCCATGGCACCGTCGGGTACTTCGAGCCCAATGGCACCCCCTCCAGAGGGGCCAGACTCGGTATAGTCCCTCGGCCCTCAGGCCCATGAGCTTTATATAATTGTCACTTTTATTTTAAAAATTATGATAAATTAAGAAAATTTCAATTGCCCATTATTTTAATGGTTATGTGTTTAATGAAATGTACCTGCTTCAGTATTAATTATAGCATTGTTTATTCATAGACGGACAATGCTATAATTGATATTGGAGGTCAATAAAAAACCATCCAGCCATTTTTTGATTTTTAAATTACTTTTTAATAAATGTGTTTAAATCAGAAAAATATCGATATTTTTAATGATACATTCATTGCTATGAAAATTCTAATACCAATAAAAAAAATGTTAGTTTGCTACAAAAATGCTGTGCTAAATAATAAGTTGGAAAAATAGATGACTAAATAAATAATAAAAAATTACTAAAAATGCTGCGTACTAAATATTAAATAAATGTGCATTAACAATATAGGACTTCCACCTAGTGCATGTGTCCTTTCTAGCCTATAAATAAACACCTTGATGTGTGTTGCGTGCAATTTATTTGCTGTAGAGGGTTGTTGTAAAATTAGAGATTTTTGTTAAGAGCAAGTTAATATAATATTGCGTAATACTTCAATTTGTCATCTCGCATTTACATTTTACCCATTTTAGAATAATATTTGAAGTTTTTGCTGTCAAGAAAGTAAAATTGTTTTTTGAAGGAACAAGGATGCACAAATGCAATATGTGGCATTCATATGTTAATTCAGTGATCCATACAATATGATCTGAAGATCGATAAGTCATTTTACTTACAAAGAAAAAAGGATACCGAAGTTAATCATCCATCTATTTTTCGTAATAAACGAACTTCATCCTGCTAAGTATAAACACATTACGGAATGAAATTGCTTACGTTACTTCCAGTCACTGCATACTACAACAGCTAGACAACGATCAGCTCTTTCTATTTATTGGAGCACGCGTGGAGCACACGAGCTTCCACCAACGGTGTAATTAAAGGAAAGCGCGGATTAATTGTATCACCTCACAACCAGCAACCTTCCAGAATCGGCAGTCCAGGGTTTGCGTGTCATGGCACTGCATAATTAGCATAAGAATTGGATACTAGTGGGAGTGGTGCAAGTCATGGGCTTCTTGAGCAAGTTTGCTTTATGAGATGCCCTGGTGTAATTTATTGGATTTGAATTTCTTTTGTTAATAATTTTGCTGCTTGGGAATTGTACTTCTTGGAATATATTCCATGTAAATCATGCTCAAATAATGTTAGCTTTAAATGAATGGTTATGGTGCATGAAATGGGAATGGTTGTTTTTGATGATAAAGACAATTAGTTTGTATAGCTTAAATAGAAGTAGAGAAAAATAATTAGAATTATTTCTTTGTAAAGGTATTTTTTTGGTTCATTTAAAACATGATTATATAAAGTTTTCTTTGAAATCTGATTATACATAGGATTATATTATTTGCAAATAGGATTATATATTTTCTTTCCTTTCTTATTTTGTTCAAAAATAAAAACTCTATTTATTGTTTGAAAAGAAAGTTACCATCAAAACATCAGGAATAATTTTATTTGAATTTTTACTCTTCATAATGACATTTCTATGTAGACGTTAATATTTCTTTGGAATTATATTTGAAAGATGTGCTTTATGTCGCTCTACAGTCATTTTTCATTTCATTTTTTAATTCTCAAGTTCAAAGCAAATAAATACCAATATAAAAATAAGATTTTATTATTTTTAAATTTAATATTAACTTTTTTAATAAATGTGATTTTATCAGTTTAGTCAGTTTCCATCATCATCGTTTCTTGCTAAATCATTCTCTTTAAATGTCAAAGACTATTCACCCCACTTTTTAAATATTTTACCAATTCTTTTTTAGTGGCCAATGTTGTGCTTTTATTATTGTCTTACAAGATTTTTTTTATTATATTTTCTTTCAAATAATTCCGCT
Source organism: Caerostris extrusa (assembly GCA_021605095.1). Classification (NCBI taxonomy): domain Eukaryota; kingdom Metazoa; phylum Arthropoda; class Arachnida; order Araneae; family Araneidae; genus Caerostris; species Caerostris extrusa. The sequence continues at coordinate 52,298 of BPLR01009319.1, read as the reverse complement.
GCTTGGTTTTCAAACAGTTCATCAAGGAAAATGTGCTATCAATCGCTGCTGAAGAAAGAGGTTAGTTACAAAATGTGACAAATATCTTCTTTGAATACAGAAACCATCTTTGGTTCTTATTAATTCATAATAATATTGTCGGAAATCGACTCTTATATTTGTAACAGTGAAATTGTAATTTTTGCACTGCTAGTCTATATCATTTGAATTTCATTTAGCTAAAACAATAGGAAAATGAACTGCATGTAGGATAATAGATGTTGGAGAAAAAGTTTTACCTAGTATGCTTTTTATATTAGGAAATCTATACAAATGGACAAAAAATTGTTCAATTAAATTCTTCAATTAAATAATTGTTGTAATTAAATTCTGTTGCATGCAATGCAATAAAAATAGAATTGAGATCATTAAGAAAAAAACTAATTATTTTGTTATTGCTTTTCGAGGAATCAAAACGCAACAATTCCTAAAAATATTTTATTAATATAGCAAAATTCTTATCAATATAAATCTTATAGTATTTCAAAGATTTTAGAGAGAGTTTACGATTCACAAACATGATTTTTTTTTTAAATTACTGAAATATTTTATCTTTGCACACATTTTTGGATTGAATACATAAAAAAAAATTCATTATATGGATTTCACATAAAAAATTTCCGTTATTATTATTTTACTAAAATAAAATTAATATTTTCAAATTTTTAAGTTTGTATTAACATTCTACAGCTAATGGACCTTTGGCAAATTTATATCTTTATTATTTATTATTTTTTTTGTACTGATTTAAATGTTGACACATTTTTGACACACAATGTTGACACATGCGTTTTCTGAATAGTTCGTGTCGTGGCACTAGACATCAGATTAAATAATGTGTACATAGTCTTGCCTTTACTAAATAAAGCTCCACCTTAAAGGGAAGCATACCTGAATTATGGAATATAACACGATGAAAGTATGATTAAAAATATATTCCTAAATAAATGGGATTGTTTTGAGAAATTTGATAATATCTTGCTTCATGTATCCATATAACTGAAGTGCAAAGTGTTTTTATAGTTTTGGTAAATTCTCTGTTTACGATAATGAATCAATTACACTTCGCTCTTTCACTCCATTGGAAAATAAATTAATGATTCTCTGGCAAGCATTAAATATTATTATTACAGCAATATATTTTTTAATCATACTGGCTCTGGCGTATATTTGATCAAATTAAATTTAGGAAAAGAAATTTCTTTAAGAATATCCACTGCTTTCCGAATATAAAAAAAAATTTGTTCAATTTACAAAAATTGTTTTCCTGGTCGTAACAACATTTACGACATCGATGGGGAATTATTCAAAAAAATTATAGTTACATAAATATATAGAAATTATTGACTTAATATAATCTAGTTTTGCTACATTATGATGGAATTTTTTAATTATCTTATGCATTAGATCGATAAAGTATTATCATAAACGGAAGTTCATTTAGGTATTGAGGAGAAAATCGTTATGCCGTTTATGATAAAGTATTGTCATAAATGGAAGTTCATTTAGGTATTGAGGAGAAAATATAATGAAAGCTTAAATGACGTAACTTGAAGCTTAATATAATGCTCCAGATAATAATCCAGATCTTACAATTAGTGGAAGTAACTTTCAAAATGTTCTCTGCACGTGAAAACTAAATCACTTCAATTAACTAAAAAATAATAAAAAACAAAAAAGGAGAATTATTTAATGTGCATAAACTACAAAATATGTATATTTTTATATGCTTTAAAATAAATTATTTTTTAGTAATAAAATATCCACTACTATCATAGTATCATTCTATGGTGTACAGCTTTTTGCTCCTTATTTGGTTACTATCAAAATAAAAATAAAAACTTACAAATGCATCGAATTTATTGCAATGTATAATAAAGAAAAAGTCAAGGGGCAAGGGGTAAACATTTCTGTATGAAGACACTAAGTAATTTCAAATTCATGAACTTTTAAAAGCTAACATAGACGAAATCGTTACCTCATATATAAATTAAATTTGCCTTTGTTGTTATTTTGAAACACAAAAAAATTCCTGCCTTGTTGTAAGCTCGTCAATAACCATTAATTATGTTCCAGCCCCTTGCTGATTACGAAGATATGGGGGCTCGATCCGGCATAATCTGGAAGAAGGAGATGTAAAAAAGCAATCGCATAGCTGCCCGAGAAATGATTCGTGTGTAGTAGGAAGGGGATCCATTTTATCGCGGAATAAGACATCGCATAAGGATCTGCCTTTTGTCAACAAACCGGATATCTCTCAAGTACGTGAAGCCACCATGATTGGTCACTTGGATTGTACCCATTTTTTAAATCATCTTTTATTTAGTAAACTGTAATATTAACAAAAATGGGCAGGATCACTTTACAATAAAATTGGATAGCAATGTTCTTTGGAAATCCTTTTTCCAGTGGAAATTGTTTCTTCTAGAAATTGTTTCTTCCATTAATATGTTTTTTCTACAATAAATGAGTTTTCTTTATACGAAAAATATAAATATGATATTTAAAAGTTTTGAAATTTAAAATGGCATTTTTTTTATGACTTCAATTAGATAATATTGCTTGAATAAAATAATATATTAATTTTCAACGTTCATACAAAAGCTTTAAGCTTATTTTTTAGTATTATTATTATAATTTACAATTAAGAATCTAATATCTATAACTAATCTTAATATTAATACGAATTGTATCTGTAATGAACAATTATTTATTTCGTATATAATGAACTATTAATTCACAAATGATCAATAAATTAAGGGAGAATTATGTAATATTTATAATGGGAAGTTTTGTACGTATGATTCCGTCTGTTTCCTCAATCAGTGATTGAAAAACAGAATAAAATATTATTTATTTAATAAGAATATCATAAGTAGTTTAAAATTTTGAAAATGAGTGGAAAGCAAAAAGACTATGTGTTGGAAGAACGGAAAATTCTTAAAAAGTACAAAATGACTAAAATAGTTTTCAGCTTCCAATGTTAAGACAATAATGAAAGTTGCTGATGTTAAAATATCAGAACATAATTCAATGCAATATTTCGTAAATATTGTAGCATACAATTTATAAACATTTCGTAAATGTTTCATATTTAGAAATTTTAGTAAATGTTTATTACATTTTGTAATAAACATTTAATAAAATTCTATAATATGGTTTCCATTTTGCTATTTAAATACCTCTTATTTGTAAAAGAGAATCGATAATGGTTAAAATTGTCTGAAAAATTCACCTTCTGAAATTGAAAATATCTTAAATAATAGAGCCTAAAATGTTATCATTAGTAAAAATGCATACCTATTAAATTGAATATTTTATACATTAAAACTAATATGAACATGAATAAAGTGTTTTAAGTAATTTTTAGGAGAGAAAGGAAAATTTTAATTAAGAAATTTTAATTATGAAAATTGACATACAATTACAATTTGACTGTATACACTTTAAATATATCTAAGTTTTTAGAAAAATTGACAATTTTTGCGAATAATGTTTACATGTTTTGATTAAAATTATTGACCCCCCTCATATCATCTTCACAATATTTTAAGATGATATTAATAATAATGGAATGGCAAATAATGCAATGTAATGTTTATAGAAACTTTATAAGACCTTTTTCTTTAAGAAAACAATCACTTTAAAATCATTCTATGGAAATGTTCTTATTTTAAGTATTGTAATATATTCCGTTATTACAGAATTAATAAAACGCACAATATTATAAAAATTTATTCCTAAATATTTTTTTTCAATATTTTCCATAAGACTCTCTATTGAAAATATTATTCAAAATCAATATATAAATGAACAACCAAGTAGTAAATGTTTAAATTATGTTTAAAAAAATACGCAATTTGTGAATTACTTTTTGTATAAATTTTATAAACGTAAAAAAATACCATATGAATTTTAATACAGATATAGTATTTTTTTAAAATTTTTAATACTAAAAATTTTATGTATACAAATTATTTTTCTCATCTTAGTACTTAGTACAGTGAAAAATGCATGTCTATATGTATTTTGAATAGCAAGGAATTACTTACGTTACATTTCAGAAAATACATTTGTTAGTCTTTGAGAGAGAAAGTTTTAATGTTTTCTCAACTGCACAGAAACATAGCTGATTAAGAAAAAGGAACATTGCAGACACACAGAGTTCAGTGCACTTTGCTCTTCATCTTCATTCTTAATTATGAATAAAATATGGATGTTTCCTGTTCTGTGATCTGAACTCTCATTTGTTTCTGAAAGGGTAAGTATAGCGACAAGTATTTAATTTTTGAAACAAAGCCGTTGCATTTTGCTCAAGATATTTTTAACGTTTCATAGAGATATAAAGTATTTTCTCTCAAAAGTGGTTTTTTAATTTCAAGTCATTTTAGGCAATATATGCAATAACATAAGATATATATATATATACATAAAGTGTTAAATGTAAAACAATTTTTTATCTAAATTTTTAATGGTCAATGATATTTTTTATAATTATAGTTTTTTCAGCAAATTTTAAAGATTTTATACTTGGAATTTCTTGTAAGATAGATGCAAATTTTGTGCTTTTCAAATTTATATTAATGTGGCACTTCAATTTCATATGAATGTAGTTTAAGATAAAATATTCATAATTTAATAAATGTATATAACATAATTTTTTTTAATTTATAATAATTTATTAGATGAATACCTATATATAGTTTTTAAAACTGAAATATGTTATCGAATATTACATGCAAAAATGTTTATATTTTTCAACGCGAGATAAATGGATTGAAATTATCAACGTTTAAAGAAATGTACATACCTAAATAAACACGAACAAATTAATTTATCTGGCTATATAATTGTAATATCGAAAGATATACATAAATTAATGGACTTTCTATTTTAGGTATAATATGAACGAAATATATATTATGACGACTGATTCAGACGAATCTGGTATTTTTGCTGTTGTGAACTAACATTTTCTGCAAAAGAAAATACAATTTATTAAAGTAAATCCTTTTATTAAAATCTAATGATTAAAGGACAAACGAATGCAACACCTTAGTAAAAGGTTAAAATTAACTAACCTTGCACTATAATATAATCCCTGTTGGACTATGACCGTCTACATACTGGTGGATTCAGAAACAGGCGGTGTTTTCTTTTGATGAGGTCAGCGATGGGTTGATGAGGTTCTTTTGATGAGGTCAGCTTGAGGTTGAGACCGAGGTGAGGGTTGTCAGCTCTACGCTCTTATTAGACCGGACCTACGATTTAAGGTAGATTCCGAACCACTACAAACACCCATGACACCGTAGGAATTCACCCCGAAGCCGATGGCCAAGAGCACCAGAGAGGGTAGTCACTCGGCTATCAGATTCCAGTAAAATATTAATATATCTATTTTTATAATGATTAGGTAGCCCGCTGACTAGAGAACAATTTTGACTGCCAGAGAATATAGGTCTCGTATCTTTTATCGATTAGATTATCTTAGGTTTTCAAGATGTTACCTTTTTTCGAATTGTTTTTCTTGGAACTTCGAAAAGGATCCATTAATCAAAGCTTGAAAACTTTAGAAAGATTGCCAGTTTGGTTGTATTTTTGGTCCTTTGCCAGGTACAGTGATCCTCCAGCAAATTTTAACGGAATAGAAGCATCTTAGATAAAAACCGAATAATTTTTAAAATTTCAATTGGTAATACTTATAAACTACAAGTTAAAAAGAAACCCAGTTATTTACGTATTTAAAACACATACTCGAAATTATACATCATGTTTTTAAAGACATGAAAAAATTCCAAATTACTGTAAAGTATCATTTTCTTACAAGTGTTCTTTGCAACTTAAAATATGTCATTAAAAAAGGCCTAGTATAAATTTATATGGAAATAAAACCTCCCAATGTTAATTCAGCAAACTAAGGGCAGTAATCAGCTGGATTTAATCTAAATTCCTTTGACAAAGATGTCCACAAATGGCCATACAAATGTTCAACCCAAACTCCTCTAGAGCATTAAAGAAGGAAGCCATCTTCGTTTTTTTTTTTTTTTTTTTTACTCTACTAACATCTAGATTAGCCATATTATAGAGCAAAACTTCCATTGCTCTGCGCGAGGCACTTCTTCCATTCATTCACTTCCACACGCCGTGAGAGAAAATTGCATCTGGTCTGTCTGAACTCACGGGCCGAGATTTTGGGAGCAATTGAAAAGGAGGTAATGAAAAAATACTGCTCAAACTTGGCAAGAAAGGAGGAAGATATCCTGAGGCAGTTCTTTGGTGCCCAGAGAAATGTGATAAACTTACCTTCGCAGAAATTGTTTTGGAAGAGATATGATTATTTTTTCCCCTCCTCGTGAAATATTTCTTCGGTCCACACACGAAAGCAAACTGTTTGCTTTTATTCCGGGTAAATTAAATGGAAAGATATGTTCGAAATGGGATGTTATTTCACGCCTTTCATTTTTATTCTTGCAGTTGCAGAAAGAATGTTTTTTCAAGGGGACTTTTTTTAAAAAGATGAATATATTTATTTTATTTTTATTCTAAAATTTATTTTTCATAAAGAATTCAAGATTCAATTTTTAGAAGCATACTGCAAAATTCATAGAGTTTTTAAAATAGAGAATTCTTATCGAATTCTGGATATTCCGATGTTTCAGTAAATAGTAACTTTGAGTTAAGCAATAACATTTGTATTTTAAAATAATGCAAGCAGTTTAAATTACATTTCTATCGCCAAATGCATATGAATACTTTTTAGATGTATATTTTTAAATAATGTAGTGTGCATGTTGGGCAACTGGTTGTTGAATTGTAAATGGGTATGTTTGATTGATATACTTGAGGCTCGGGTTAAGAACTCCCATCTCAAAACACTACACATTTATAATAAGACACAAACAATATTTAGCACATTCAAAGACATAATTATAGATTCCTGCAAGGATTCCACTGCTGAGCAGAAAACACGGTACTCAGATACGCGCAGGGTGCGCGACAGTTACTTCCTCGACGATTGTGACCGTGTTGGCAAAGTGATTAACTGCGGGGGCGCTCTGGCAAGTGCGCAGGAGGAAGCGTGGTTACAATAAATAGTTTTGACTAATTTAGAATTATTTAGAAAAGTAGAAATATTTACTTTAGAATTTAATAATTTTTTGTTGTTTAATTGCTGATTATGAAATTAAATTAACGTTAAAATAGAAATAAATTTTGAAATTTCTTTCTGGATCAAAATAATTTAATAATTTTTAATTGCATAGAAGTTGGAAATTTTAGCATTTCTTTGTTGAATTATTTTATTTTTATCTCTTTTATTATGTTATTAAAAATTATTTATTTAATTATATAAAAATTTCACTGAATTATTAATATTTATTTTTGTATTGAGTGATATGGTATTAACAATACACTATCATTATGTCCCAAGACTAAAAAACAGGTGCTACATTTAATTACATAATCATACTATTTTTGGTTAGTATAGTCTTCAAACTATATGTGTCAAGATTTCATAATATTTCCTTCTTGTGGTCAAACTACAGTAGTTTAAGTGGAGCTACATTTGTAATTTTAAAAACAATGGGAAAAAAAGTTATTTTCGTGTGTTTATAAGACATTTTTTTAATTGGAAATAAAATATGTTCAAGATCTACAATGGCTTGAGAAGTGTTATCCGGACTCTCCTTGGTCAAAAACAAACATTTGTCGATGGTATGCATATTTGAAAAGCAGTGAACATATACAAATGATGATGAATGATATGATCATCCAAATGATGCTGTTAGTATAGAAAATATTTAAAAAAACCTTTCTGATGAACAAACGGAAAGTGAATTAGAGTGAGGTAGCTGACATCCAGGAGATATCATTGTGTTTACACTATATTTCATGAACATTTGACTATGAAAATGTTTTTTTTTCAAATGAGTGAAGTATTCGCTCACAATGGAATCAAAAACAACAACGCATTAATGATTCAGAGATCTGTTTAGCACTTTTATAAATAAATAGGAATATTTGCATTGAATGTGACAATGGATTCACTATTAAATTCTTGAAGCAAATCGGATGTCATCTGAGTGGAGAACAGTCAATGAAAGTCGTTCAAAAGGACAAACGACTCAAAATAGTCGGTGGAAAAGGTTATGGCCACAATGTTTTGAGATGTGCATTGCAAAATATTTATAGGCTCGTACATTGAAAAGGGAAACATTTTCAAAAGCGAATATTACTTAGCCTTGTTGTATTGTTTTGAAGGCAAAAATCGCTAATCAACGGTCCCCTTTGATGAAGAAAAATGAGTTCTTTCACCAAGACAATATGCTGTGTCACAATTCGATGGTTATGACCGGCCAAATTGCACAAATTGAGCTTTGAAATCTCTGCGTTCTCCAGATTTGTCGTCCAACAGCTATTGGCTGTTCGCAGACTTCAAAAAGATGCTCCATGGTAATAGATTTGGCTCCAATGAAGAAGTGACTGTTGAAACTGATACCTATTTTAAGGCCAAAGATAAATCATCTTATAAAGTCAATATAGAAGAGTTATAAGAGCGCTGTAATGAATGTATCGCAATGGTAAGGGACTATGTTGATGAATAAAGAAAAATTTTGTTAAAACTTTTTTGCTTTAGTAGTTAGTTCAGGGAATTATTATTATAGCAATGGTTGCAATTAAATTTTTAAAATTATTATTTAGTAAGGATTTACTCCTTGAATCTTTCAAAAAAATATCATTAAATATTTGATAATTTAAAGTTCGTTGTGTAAAGAAATTATGCATTTAAGATATTTTATTTAAATTGATTTTAGTTACATCAATCGTTTTCGTTACTTTAATAAGTTTAACTTCATGTATACGGTATCAAATCGATCGATAGCCTATCAAATTTTCTGTAGAAGTAAAATAGATCCATATTTAAATATTTTCATTTTGTTTTAGAATTTCACAAAATTCATTCAAATCAAAATAAATTACTACAATAAGAAAAAAATTAGAAAACGAATTGATATGTAAAAAAAACTGTTCATTTATAGATGTCTCAAATAGTTTATAATTCTATTGATATGAATTTCATAACATCTTTTACCATTAAAAACAGCTGCAAAAATAATAATCAATTGTGGCCCGTACGCGTAATTGAGAAAAAAAATATTTTCTGTTTTCTAAATGAATCACCATGGCCAGTAAGAAAAATGTGATGAAGACCAAAAAGAAGCCTTGAAAATGTAGTTTTTTTTAGGGAAAACAGAAAGGAAATGACTCAAAAATTCTTACAATGGAGCGGAAATGCACAAGAACGGAAATTGAATTTATTTTCCTTCTTAAGTCCATGAAAAGACAAGAATGCAGAACGAAAAAAATTTACAGAACATGATAATTCGATTAATATTTACAAAATGCATTGACAGAATACAAAAAATTATTCTGAACAATTAAGAAAAATGTTTTAAATAACTTGAAAAAAATTATGTTTATTAAAGAACATGGATCCAAAAATTTAAAAGGGGAGGAAATTATTGCATTCCTTATTGAAAAAGAGAATTATTACATTTTGTAAGATATTCTGAACTTTCTATACTTGTTTTAAACATGTATATATTTTAAATTGTTATCAATGCATCATGTCTAAATATACACTCATGTCCATACATTAAGGATAATGAAGTTCATGAAAAGAAAGAGACAAAGAAGCAAAACAAATTTGACTTATTTCGTAAAGTGTATTTATTAAACAAAAGGTAAAGAGCAAAAAGATGCTATATGTTTGACATAATTAATAAAAATTGCGATTTTTACTCCTGGAGCAAATTTCAAAAAAGAACATATTTACAAAAACAGTATAACATGGTTAGTATGATGGTTAATATGGAGTATGTCTCCCGGACGATGCAATACAGGCCTTACAACGCCTAGGCATGCTGAGTATCAAATTATCAACCTGATCTTGGGGAATATTACACCACTCATCAAGCAATGCCCTCCGAAGTTCCGGTTGACAGGTGGGAGGGGGTTGACGGGCTGCAATTCGTGGGCCAAGCATATTCCACACATGCTCTATTGGATTCAAGTCCAGTGAGTATGCTGGCCAATCCATACGGGTGATATCCTCCAATTGAAGGCATTCATCTACAATGTTTGCACGGTGAGGATGGGCGTTGTCATCCAAAATTCAGCAGCCATGGAGCCCCGAAACAAACGTACATGTTGTTCCAGAATGACATCCCGATAGATGTGGCCTGTCATCGTTACACTCTGAACATGCAGGCCAGTTCTGGAACCAAGAATAATTCCTCCCCAAACGAGCCATCTGCACCACCGTAACGGTGTCGTTCAATGGTGTTCTCTTAGTGGTAGCGGGTACCTGGCGCTCTCCATATGAAAGACCGGCGACAATCAGACTGCAAACTAAACCTGGACTCGTCGGAAAACATCACACAAGACCACTGTTGCGGTGTCCAGAATGCATGCTCTCTTCTCCAGGTTAATCGCAGGCTACAGTGAGTTACGGTAAGTGGAACACATCTGACAGGCCTACGAGCATATAGACCAATATGCCCTAAGCGTCTGTACACGGTCTGCCTTGAAACTGTCGTACCGGTAGCTGAAGAGAGCTGACGAGACAGGTCTGATGCTGTGCTCCGTCTGTTTCTTTTGGCAGTAACTGCTAAATACCGGTCCTCATTCGGCGTTGTAACTCGTGAGTGACCTGTGCTGTAACATCTACTCACATTACCATCATCTTGGAATCGTTGCCAAAGCCTGGAGATGACACTCTGGGCGATTCCAAGTTCCTCGGATACTTCCAGCTGGGTACGTCCACATTCCAGTCGTCCGATAATTCTACCACGTAAACAATCATCCAAATGCTTCCTTTGTGCCATAACTATGCGGTTATTGCACTGAAAGGCTTTTTAAAGCGCTTGTGAACAATTTTACTTCTTTGCCACCATTCCTTATATACCCCTCTCTTACACTCTCGTCATTGTGACGTACTCTCCGCGCCATCTGGTGGTTTCCTGTTTTGCATATTCTTCTTCAAGATGTGTGTGATAATTCTACAGGTGAAATTTTTATTTTAGAGTTCAATTTCTGTGTGATTCTGAATTATCCTTAATTTATGGACATGAGTGTAGTTATGAAACGGCAAACTCTATGACAGTTTATCAAGTAAAGTATTGAAGTTACAAACTGAAGATGTTCACTCATTTTTATAAAGATTTTGAAAAAAAAAAAATTATAAAATAAAGAGAAAAATTTTATTTTCTATTATGTTTCAATTTGATAGCATTATTGTTAAACTATCATAATATGCCTTGATTTCTTAAATCATTGAGGTGGAATTTATTCCACTTATCCTCAGAATGTTCCAGAAAATGATTTTGAGATTGAATTTTTGTCCATTAAATTTGGTCTTTACAAAGTGATTTCCTTTCCATAAACTATTTAAAGTTTTGTTGTTTATGCAACTTTATCAAAATATTTATGATAAACATTGATTTGCATAGAATAATATTATTACCTAACATTTACAAAGTTCTTAAAATCATTTTTATTTCAGTAATGTGTTTCATAATTAGATATTTTACGAATACACAACGCTTTTAGCTAACCTCAATTTTTATGAAATTTCATTTGTCATAGCGACCTTAATGAAAATATATGGAAGAGCCTATTTTACCGGCTATGAAAATTCAGCGTCAGTTCTTTAAAGCTATCTTTAATGTCCAAAGCAAATATTCTATTATACATCGAAAATAAAGATTTTTAATGACAATAGCAAAACTGAATTGTAAACTAATTTTAAAACTATTCTAAAACTTTAAAATTGGATTATAGTTTTAATGACAATACAAATAATTTTCCCACAGTCTTGCATTTAAATTACCATGTAAAGCAAAGAATTTCGTAATGAGTTTTGCGACAAAATTATTTTTACCATTTCCTTCTTATTATAATAAAGTCTGAAGTAATTTTAGTCGCATATTTAAAATTACCTAACGCAAAGAATTATTTGCAGACACTATTTACATATTGTTTCGAAAACAAATAAAATACAAATTTTAAGAACTAGTGGAAAAGATTTGAATTTATAGTTTTATATAAAATCCAAATGAACTTTTAATAATTCATGAATAATAATTAATTCTTTTCTTAATATTCATTTTAAAGTAAAAATTAATGTTTAAATCATTTTAACGAAGTCAATTTTAATTGTGAAAAGGAAATAAAATAAAATTGCTAGCATTTAATGTATACAAATTTAATTCATGAATATTTTCAAAATCTTTTAATTATGGATAATAAAAAAAATAATTATATGGACAGATGTATTTAACATACAGGTGTATATTTACATGAAGAGATGTATCGGATATACAGGTATAAGTATATTTATATGAACTGATGTATCGAACATGCAAGTGTATATTTACATGTATAGATGTATCTAACATACAGATGTATATTTACATGAATATATGTATCTAACATACAGATGTATATTTACATGAATAGATGTATGTTTACATGAATAGATGTACACTGAAGTGACAAAAGTCATGGGATATTATGCAAATTTTCAGATGGCAGTAGCATCGCGTAGAACAGGTATAAATGCGCAGTACTTCCGCAGAGCTTTCATTTCTGTTCAAATTATTCATGTGAAGAGGTTTTGACGTGAATAGACCGCACGACGGGAATTAACAGACTTTGAACGCGGAATGTTAGTTTAGCTAGATGCATGGGTCATGCCATTTCGAAATCGTTAGGGAATTCAACATTCCCAGATCCACTGTGTCAAAAGTGGGCCGAGAGTATGAAATTTCAGGCATAACATCCACCATGGATGCGTATACCGCCTTAACGACCGAGACCGGCGACGTCTAAAGAGTCGTATCTAACAGACAAGACTGCGTCAAAAAATAACCGCAGAAATCAATGTGGGACGTACAAGGGACTTGTCTGTTAGAACTGTGCGGAGAAATTTGGCTTTCTTGGGCTATTCCGGCAGAAGATTGACTCGAGTGCCTTTACTGACAGAACGACATCGCTTGCAGCGACTCTCGTGGGCACGGGAGCATATCGGTTGGTCCCTAGATGAATGGAAAACCGTGGCCTGGTCCGATGAGTCACGATTTCAGTTGGTAAGAGAGCTGATGGTAGGGTTCGAATGTGGCGCAGATCCTAATACCATGGACCCAAACTGTCAGCAAGGCACTGAATAGATGTGGCTCCATAATGATGTGGGCTTTTTTTCATGGCATGGATTTGGTCCTCTGGTGCGACTGGACCGAACATTGACTGGAAATGCTTATGTTCAGCTACTTGGAGGTCACTTGCAACCATTCATGGACTTCATGTACCCAAACAACGATGGGATTTTATGGAGGACAATGCGCCATGTCACCAGGCCACAACTGTTCGCGATTGGTTTGAAGAACATTCTGGACAATTCCAACGAATGATCTGGCTACCTAGATCGCCCGACATGAATCCCATCGAGCATTTATGGGACATCATCGAGAGGTCTGTTCGTGCCCAAACTCCTGCACCATCAACGCTTTCACAATTATGGACGTCTATCGAGACAGCATGGCTCAATAATCCTGCAGAAGACTTACAACGACTTGTTGAGTCCATGCCACGTCGAGTTGCTGCATGAGGGCGAAAGGAGGGCCGACATCGATATGTAAGAGGTATCCCCTGACTTTTTCACTTCAGTGTATATTTACATGAATAGATGTATATTTAACATGAATAGATGTATATTTACACGAATAGATGTATCTAACATACAGATGTATATTTCAGAAACAATTTTTTTTTTCACAGAATTTGAGTAATCAGGCCGTAAGTAATTACATCTTTATTTCATTTGCAAAATAATTTTTATTTGAATTTGTAAACACATTCATCTTTTCATTTTCATTTTCACTTGTTTCATAATTGCTTATGTAAATCTGGCAATTCAGACTTCTGTATAAAATAATACTTGGACATGAACAATTCGTTCTTATTATTTGAGTGCTGTAATTATTTTCTTTTCAATCGTTTTTACTTAGATTAATGTTCATTTAAAACTAAATATATGTATATTTTTATTAGATTTTAATGAACTATTTTTTTATAATCGCTACTAATTAATTGAAAATTGAAGAAGAAATAAAAATGAAAAAAAAAAAAAAAAAAAAAAGAAGTTGATCATTGAAAAGAAGAATTAAGAAAAATAAAAATGATATTATTCAGGCTATAGCTATTTGCCTGTAAGATATTTTTAAAATATTATGTATGCATATAATTTATAGTGTAAAAACTGTAGCATAAAGTAAGCTAATAAAATGCAATGTTTGTTTATCCCAAAGGATTAGAATAAGAAAACATTTCATACTTTTATTTGCAAAATCGCTTTAAAATGTTCATTTTTCATTTTAAATATTTTTCAGTAAAAACTATTCTATCTGCATTCTACGGCGATGCATAGTTTACACTTTTTGTACGTATCCAAATGCTGAAGTTTTTTTTCCTTTTCAATTCCCAAATGGTTCCATTTCAGAAAATGCATTTTCCAGAGTATGAAAAATAGTTTGTTTAAAGGTGACGGATGGTTCAGATCTAAACGTGTCTTCCGAGAGGGTTGTGAACGGGCCGTAAGAAAAATATTTTTTGAAACTTTTGTTTATAGAGAAGAAAAAGATAGAGATAGAAAATAAAATTTTCTTTCAGCACAACAGTGTATTTTATTGTTAATTTGGAAAAAAGTGAATAAATCTGTAATGAACAAAAACGTTGTTTTTTTTTAATTCACTGAAATGTGACAAATGGGAACAACATAACTGAAATATGTTGTTCACTCATGTCACATTTGAGTTATGTTGTTCACACTTGTCACATTTGAGTTATGTTGATCATTTGTCACATTTCAGTTATGTTGATCACATTTGTCACATTTCAGTTATGTTGATCACATTTGTCACATTTCAGTTATGGTGATCACATTTCATTTCAGTTATGTTGATCACATTTGTCCCATTTCAGTTATGTTGATCACATTTGTACTTAGATCACATTTGTCCCATTTCACAACTTTGTCACAACTCAAATGTGACAAATGTGAACAACATAACACAAATGTGTCAAATGTGATCATTACACAAGTGTAAACATTACACAAATGTGACAAGTGTAAACATTACTAAAATGCGACAAGTGTGATATTTACTGAAATGTGAAGAGTGTGAACATAACTCAAATGAAAATGTGAAAACATAACACAAATGTGTCAAATGATCACATAAACATTACACAAATGTGACAAACGTGAACATTACTAAAAATGCGACAAGTGATATTACTGAAATGTGAAGAGTGTGAACATAACTCAAATGTGACAAATGTGAACAACATAACACAAATGTGTAAATTACACATGTAAACATTACAAAATGTGACAAGTGTAAACATTACTAAAATGCGACAAGTGTGATATTACTGAAATGTGAAGAGTGTGAACATAACTCAAATGTGACAAATGTGAACAACATAACTGTGTCAAATGTGATCAAATGTGAATAAACATTACTAAAAATGCTGTGATATTACTGAAATGTGAAGAGTGTGAAACATAACTCAAATGTGACAAATGTGAACAACATAACTCAAATTACAATCATCTGAGTGGTTTTGATACCCAAGGAAACAGTTATATGCAAACTATGAGACAATACAAAGAAATCAAAAGAAAAATATAACATTCTCGTAAGAGATTAACGAAGCCATGAGTATTGCGTCATTGCGTACCATGGTTAGGCAGTTTATTCTGCTGTTCATCAATATTTTTATTGGTGGTTTTGGGAGTGACATGATATTAGGGTAGAGTACCAGATTCTGTGCTATCCAAGAAAACATTAACCATGAAAACTCATCATCATTTCGATCACCACAAAGATGGAATTAAAGCATAACTATCTTCTAGTACACATATCGTCTTGAACTCAATGCAAGAGACTTCTAATCTACATATTCATCGTATTCATCCACCGCATAGACATTTTCGGATTGACTTCGCTTTCTGATATTAAACCGGCCGCTCTTAGTTTAGAAACCCAACGTGGCATGCACTAATTTCACTCATTACCTATTCTAACGCATGCAAATTGACATACAAAGAGACAATAGTTGATTCCCACCGGCCATTGTGTCACGACTTTCAGAAACTTGTAGGAGATATTAACAGCGTGTTGCGTCTCCGATCGACTGTTAGACATAGCAACAGTTCGTAAGAGACAGTGAAAGCTGTTGCTATCTCTTAGGAATTACTATCTCATAAGATAATAACCACAGTCTGACGTCTGGTATAGGCAATAGGAGTGCCTGGTGTATTTTTTACGATGCAAATATGGACAAATAATACATGAATGTATAAGCTCTGGGATGGTTAACCTTGAAAAGTGTTTTTCATACATTTTCCAACCCATTAGAAGATTGTAATAGCATAACACATGGAATTTGGTGTCGTTGATGCTAAATATTCATATATTTTTAATTTCTTATAAGCAATATCTGGATGCATATAATAATTTCATCTTTAAACAAATTTTATTTAAGACAAGTTTTTTTATCTGCCAGTTAGTGTAACATTTTGAATTTTGAGAAATTGTACTGAAAAAATGGAATTTTACAATTATATTTTTAATAAATATTTTCATTATATATTTGAATTAAATGTTCATATTGTAGTCACCTCTTAGAATCTTTTGTTATTTAATTAATTTTTATTTTAAATATTTCATTTGGTTTGGTTCTTTAAATGGATAAATTTATTTTTTAGGGAAAGAATTCATGTTCTAATATGCCTTCTATGAATTGTTTGTATTCTTAATTATTCTATTGAAGCATTTACATCATTTGATGTTAAACATGTTATTCAAAAACATACACAAGAATACACAGAATTGAGAGACACATGCGGACTTTGATTGATTTGTATCAATCATTAAATGTAGATTTTTAAATCCTTATTTTTCTCATTATTTAAATGTAGATTTTTAAATCATTTTCCTCATTATTTAAATGTAGATTTTTAAATCATCATTTTCATCATTATTTATATGTAGATTTTTAAATCTTTATTTTCAAATTTAAATGTAGATCTTTTTATAATTTTTCATTTTAAATGTAGATTTTTTAGAGTGAATCATTATTTTAATGTAGATTTTTAAGATTGATTCATTATTTTTATCATTATTTAAATGTAGAGTTTTAAGAGTGCATATGATTGAAAATTGATATTTTTAACATCCCAATAAATGCATCTTGAACTGAATGTCATTGAAAGCTTTGAGAAACCAGTTCAAATTAATTTAAATAATATATTTTCTAAAACTCTACAACTACGGATCAGAATCTAAATTAGACAATGCTTAAAAAGGTGCAAACTTTTTTTAAATCAACATATATCTAGGAACAATTACTTGCAGTCATGAACATTGACAAATCAGAACTGATTGACTAATAAAATATTCCAAATAAGTTTTTGATTTTATTACAAAAATAAATCAATCCAGAAAATTTCACTTTTTTTGTGACAATTTATGATTAGTAAGAATCAAACATATAATCCATAGATCTTACATATTTTTTATGATCTCTGCAATACATACAAGAAATCGTTAATCTCAATAAATTTGCTCGACAAGGATTTAAATCTTTCCTGAAGTAAATATTCTCTAATTCTCTGATTTCTCCCAAAACTGCGAAGGTACATTTTCAACATCTTCACACACAGATGGCTCCTCAAAATCATTAATCACAAGATCATTCCATCCTGCTGTGTACAAACTATTGTAATGCCCGGATCTGTGAGCGTGAGGAGTTCCGTTTTACGCCAACTGTCACTGGGGATCGCCAAATTCATTTCACGCCGGAATATTCGATATTCCCGACGATGTTTCTTGTTGTCAGCAAAGCTTCAATTGATCAAAATGGCGGTCCAAGTAAGATTAATGCAGGTGCGGGAATGCTGTAATAATAGAGATCCCGATCTACTCTTTCAGCTTTGGTATCATTTCATGATGGATGTGCGGTATGTTTGAGAATCAGGGATGCTGTTTCTTTTAAATTTGCATACTTTGTCGATAAATCATTCATAACAATTGTTAGATAATATTTACGTATTCCATGCTCTACTTTATACCTTATTAATATCAGATCATGTAAAATTTTATTTTGATTCCTGTGAGAACTTTTTAACTTGTTGTGTTAGGTTAAAATTTTTTAATGTTCATTTCTTTTTAAGCAAAACTATGCAATATTCCTCTTCTGACACACTGAAATATGAGCGTGTGTTTAAAGCGTGATGTTTTTAAATTATCATAATTCCTCTTCTTAATCATTGGCGCCACAGCCCATGATGGCCCAAGGTCGTCTGCCCATTGGCAGGTTTCGAGACAGGAAATGTTTTATTTTTACGGTGCAGGGTTGTCAGCCCTACGCTGTACAATTATCTTAGATTGGGTCCTACGGTTTAAAGTGGATTTCAAACAACTACAAATATCCAAGGTACCAATGGGACTCGAACGAGACATGTGACACCGAGCGCCAGTCACTAGGTCAGGAGGCCTCTAATATAATTTTAACCTTAAAATTAGATTTCTACTTCAAAATCTCAAAAAAGTTATTTTCAAGTCCCGAGCTTTGTATAGAATATCCTTCGCCATTGTCATAAATGATTGGATTTAGAATTAGTCAGAGTGCATTACGGGAGAGCAACGCCACATGGGCAATAACATAAATTTCTTACCTACAAATGTCTATCTAGAAACTAGAATATTGATATTTAAACATTTTTGGTGTTTAGTAACATGGAAATCAGCAAACGATCTTAAACTTATCGATTGAAATAAACTGATTAACTTTATTATTTGTATCAATTCCATTATTTCTAATAGTAATCACTTAAAAAAAAATTATGAATTTTACTGAAATTTATAAGTTTAAATCTTTTATATTACAATTACTCAATTTGAAAGCTTGCATGCAAAAAGGCATAAAAAGTGTAATGAAATATTATATAGAGGCATTTCAGTTAAGTCTGAAAAACATTCAAAATCTTTCATTATATTAAGAATTTTTAATAATTTTCATGCATTAAATATAAAAATATTCTTGTATTTAGATTTTAGAAATATAATTATACATATCATATATATTAAATAATATCTTTATGTATATCAATATAATTTTTTATAAAAGAAATATTAATAATACATTTTACCTAATATTTTTAGATAAAATAGATATTGTATTTCAATTTTTACACATATTGATGTAGTTAAATAATTTTTAACATTTTATTTTCAGAATTTCCGTATAAAACATTTATGTAAACATCAGATACCTAAGATTCATTTTGGAATTTCTGTTACATTAAATTAAATTCATTCCTAAGAAAAAAACTGTAAAAAAATCATTAAATAATAAGAAAACTATTGAAACTTCAGCATTTAATGTGAAACCATTGAAAGTCGAAATGAAAAGAAGAATTAAAAAGTAGCCTTGTCAATGTGATTTTCACCAGATAAAAACAGAAAAAAAAAAAACATTTCGAGATTGGATAGACAAGTTCCATTGGAAACAAACAAAATGAAAAGAAACGAAACGAGAAAGAAAAATTCCATTTCTTTTAAAGATAGATATTTATTGCTTTTTTTTAAACAATCACACTAGATAAAGTAAAAATGTTTCTTTTTTGCGATTTATCCGGCATCACATACTATTGGCTTGTTTTCCTATATAGATTTGTATGTTGGTGTATAAATTTTTGCTTTGTATCAGTTGCTCATAAATCACCATTTTAATAAATTTTCGTCATTAAATTGTATGTTTGCATTAGCTATTGTACAATTGTCGAGTATAGTTTCTCCTCTTTACCCATCAGAAATGCATACAAATTACTAGTCAGGATATATAACTTATCCTCTTTACCAATAAAATATTTATAAAAATTACTCTTCGGGATATACAATTTCTCCTATTTATAAAATGTATAAAAATTATTCTTCACGAAAATATATTCCCCTTTAAAAGATTTTAAGAGTAATTTAAAGTAATTAAAAGGTGTAATTTAAAAGCTCATATAACATTATCATTAGCATATTAGTTAATTAATAGCATATAAAGCGTATCTAAATCGCGAAAGTAAATTCTAATCCAAAAGCTTCTAAACATTTTTTTGAACAGTAGCTTTAACAAACTTTTTAGCCGACTATTACAGAATTTTATAGATAAAAATATAATATCCTGGAGAGTTATTTTTTATAAATTTCTGATGGGTATGGAGGAGATATTATATTCGTCAAATGGACAATAGCTAAAGCAAATAAATGCAAATATAAATGCATATTCAATTTAATAACGAACACTTATTAAAACAGGTATTTATGGGCATCTGACATAAAGCAGATATTTATACAGCAACATGCAAATGTATATATGAATATATGTGTTTAATTTTATTGTTATCAATAATATTGACGTAACTGTTCAATGATTATCAAAAATATTTATTAATTTTAAATTCAATATAATTTCAACAATTTTAATTTGCAAATCTTTTTTTTCAAACAAGAAAACTAAATATTTTATCAAACTAAATTGATATGTACTTTATATTGATATGTATAAAAATATGTACCTTTCATGCATAATTAATGATAATATTATTTAAACAAGAAAACTAAAAATTTAAAAAGTATTGATAATATTATTTAAGAGTAAAAATTCTAAAAGTATTGATAATATTATTTAAGAGTAAAAATTCTAAAAGTATTGATTTTATTAATGAAGTCAACGAAGTCTGAAATTTCCATTTTCTAAAGTTAGGATTTTATCCTTCTCAAATTATTAAAATGACAGATTATACATTAAATATAGATAAAATGTCATGCTACTCGGGCTTTTTACACAATACCTGATATTTACATTGAAGGATAATAAAACTACGAAATATGTAACCATGCAACCAATAAATAATTAAATACTGCTATTTTATTTTTCTACATTTTTAAAAATAATGTTTCACTTAGATTATGATACACTTAATGTAACTAAATATATTAAGTAATTTAATATTTTGAAACAATTTTAGTATCTTTCAAAAATCGCAAAAGATAAATGGCCGCAGTACTTTATTTAGTTAACGAAATTCATACAGTTTAATTTTATTATAATAGGTTACAGTGATTATGAATGTCAAAATATTTTAAATAAAAATGCATCTTTCCACCTTTTATTTTATATTGTTTGTTATGTAAAAATAACTGTTATAATTGTATCAGAGATTACTTACAATGTTAGACCTTTATTAACAATCTTTATTTGTTAATGTCTGATTCAATGTTTAAATATCAAAGAATTAGAAAGTATTAGAGGTATTTGTATTATTTAATCAAAAATATATCATGATATAATACAAATGCCAACCATCCTTAAACACATAAAAAGTGGACGCAATAATTTAAAGACATATGAACTGTACAGCATTGTAAAGCAACTTTTCCCAAAATATTACCTGGTGGGTTTTTGTTTCTTCTGGTGATATATTAGAGATCATGAATACTTTAATTGAACTTCAACATTTCTGCTGTTATTGCATCTATTACTACAAAGCAGGGATCCCCAACCGTGTTCTACCTTGGAGTACAGAATAATGGTAGTGAAGTGGACTTACTTATTTTTCAAGATAAATTTATAAGCTATATTTTTGTCATTTCACTGTAATTTAAGTACTGCAATTTCTCATTTATGTCTGTGAGATATTCTTCCTACCCGGGTGAGAGTCTGTAGACAAACTAAAGCTCTGGGGGTGCTAAATGGTTTTCCTCTCGGGTGACATTGTCGAGGACTACTGACAATTTCTCCTGAAACTCAAAGGTAGGCGTTCTTGCCAGTGTGTAGGAGGAAGCACGGTAACACAACTGAAAACTAGATGCCATGAAATCATGAAAAAAAGGTAATTAGTTCAACATCCAGAAAAGAAATCTATGCACCTTAAAAGATGCATGTAAGTATGTTCTGGCATAGCATAAAAATCTATAATACTTAGAAGTTCCCTTATTTTCTTCCAAATTTATTATTTCAAAATTCCTAGTCAAAGATTACGATAAAATACAGAGTTATCAATAAATGTTTGTATATATATATATGTTTTTTTTTAATAAAGCTAATTTAAGGCAAAAGTTTGTCTACACACACACACACACACACACACACACACACACACACACACACACACACACACACACACACAGGTTTAAAGGCGTACCCCATTAAAAACATTTATTTTTCAAAAATAAAAAAAAATAAATTCTGTTTTGCTATTAGCGTTTCAGAAACGCAATGTTTTGATAGTTGGCTAATTTATTTTTACAACATGTTTATAGAATAAGACTTCCACAATCATTTACAACTTGATAAATGGAAACACTTTAAAGTTTTCTTAAAATAAAATTCAAAAACTGAAGTTCTAAGCAGATGATTTATTTTGGGTGTTCGGAAAAATGTTCAGACAATTAGAACTCTTAGCCTTTCGAAGACGTTTTCAGATTCACCAAGTGCGTTCGAATCCGGGGTTATCATTCAAGCGAGCGATAACAAATCTTCGTAATTAAGCAATCAGGAAGGATCATTTAGAGAAACTATCGGGAAAGTACGTTAAAGCAATTAGGAAAGATTGCGATATCGGAAATCTTTATGAAACAGAGTGTTCTGGCAAGTTTTTGTGCTTGCTTTCCCATCTTTGATGAGCTTGTTGCATCCAAGAAGTTCGGTTATTACAGTTTCAGCAAGAATGCTCAAGTCGTAACAGATGTTATTAATTTTCACAATTTCTTATGTTTTGTTTTTATTTTGGTAATTTCTAATTTTTAAATAATTTTGGTGTAAAGCGTTTTAAAGTCATTTCATTTATTCAACTTATTGTAAAAAATCTGCGTAAACTTATAGTTTTACTTTTTATGGTTTTTCATTTGTTATAACCTCATCTGAAAATAAAATTAGCAAATGTTACTTGGGGAAAAATCCAATTATTTCAGTTAATATTTATTTAATTACTTCATTGTTAGCTTTGGGTTTCTCTTTTCATGTATGTACTTTAAACATGCTAGCTTAATCTTCAGAGACAATTAAATCGTTGTAAAAATTGAATAATTAATATTACCTTGTTTTTTTTTAAATTTCTTCAGGAAGGTTTAAATTAAATCATGAAATTTAAGTTTTAATATTTTCATGAATTCCTTTTTAAATTTAATTATGAAGTTTAAAAATTAAATCATTTGACGATCTTTGAATTGATGAAAGTCTGATTAAATGTGACAAATCATAATTTGTTTAAATGATCACACATACTGTCCCAATAATCACTGATGATACTTTATGAATGGATACGAACTTCCACCTCATTTTACGCTCGGCTGCATGTTTTTTTCTCTCTCTACGGTCATTTTTTGAACAAGTGACAAATTCTATCGTTACCAAAGGTTTAAAATGGATTTAGAACCACTAACAAACACCCATGCTACAGCCAGGATTCGTACCTGAAGCCTGTAGTATCCAGGAACAGAGCTCTAGTCCTTTCACCGTCAGGTTTTAGAAACGCACTTCTATTTTTTTAAGACATGCCAAAATAACATACTGCTATAACATACTCCACTTTAAACATGCTAACTTAATATTCAGAGAACTTTAGTTAAATTGTTGTAAAAACGGGATAATTAACATTACTTTATTTTTTAAAGTTTCTTCAGAATGAAACAGTTTTAGAATTAAATCATTTGATGATCTTTGAATTGAAGAAAGTCGGATTAAATGTGATAAACCATAATTTAATCATAATTTTGTTTAATTGAGATCACGCAAGTGTCCCACAATGTGAATAGAGTCGAACTTCCACCTCACTTTACGATAGACTTCATGTGTTTTGTTTATCTCTCTACTGTTTTTTTTTTTTTTTTTGCACGAGGGTTAATTAGACCATTACCTACAGTTTAAAAGGTATACAGAACCGCTGGGGGCTTCAGGTTTGAATCCTGCCACAGCTAGAATTGAAACCTGAAGCCTGGGGTACCAAGGAACAGAGTGTCAGGTTTCTTCTGCAGGTTTTAGAAACGTGTTTCCATTTTTAATACATATCAAAGCAACATACTATTACTACTATAACATAAGCTACTTTAAATATGCTAACTTAATCTTAATTAATTAGTTTAATCACTTTTAGTTTTGTGTTTCTCTTTTTATGTATGTAATTTAAACATCCTAGCTTAATCTTCAAAGATTTTTTTAGTTAAGTTGTAAACATTGAATAATTAACATTACTTTATTTTTAATTTTTTCAAGAATAAACTGATTTAAAATTAAATCATTTAAAGAAAGTCTGATTAAATGTGATTTATCATAATAAAATCATAATCTGATTAAATGCTATCACGCATCTGTCGTAATCATCACCAATTATATCACTTATGGACGTATGACACTTTGTGAACGGATTCGAACTTCGGTGGTGTGAATGTGTTTTGTTTGTCTCTCTAAGGTCTTTTTCGACGACCTTATGGCCAATTGCCTAGCACTATGGTCTTTGGTACCACATGCTTCAATTTCGAATCCTGGCGGTGGCATGGATGTGTGTGAGTGGTTCGGAATCCACTTTAAACTGTAGTCCCTGTCTTTTTAGCCTTCATGTTCCCAAGATAACCGTAGAGCGACAGACAAACCAAACCAAACTATAGTAATTTTTTGCACACTAGGGCTAATTAGACCATCACCTACAGTTTAAAATGGATCCTAAACAACTAACAAACACCCATGCCACAACCAGTATTCAAACCTGAAGCCTATGGTATCAAGGACCAGACAACTTCCAGGTTCATGTTTCAGAAACGTGCTTCCAATTTTTAAGATATACTAAAATAATGTATAATACGATCTCAATATATTCTTAAATATATTCTACCTTATTTGAAAATTTCTTTTGTAAATATAATACACTTGCCAACGGCAAAAATTGAAACGAGAATGAAATTTAAAATAACCTTACTGAAATACAAACTATCGAAAAACTTTACAATAGGAATAACGAACCAGCAACTAAAGCAAGTTACAAAATAAGCCATTGTTCCCTAATTCCCACTATTCCGCAATGATCTTCATCGGAAATTCTTCGGCGGATATGAAATTTCCCCTTTCGCGTTTCTATGAATTTTTCACGGGATGAAGAAAAGGTAAGATCCTCAAAAAGAAAGTTTCTTCAGGTTTAAAAATCCCCTGGCACACCTGGGGACAAAGGGAAAAAAAATATATTTCTATCTCCTCCTCTGTATGTCGAAAAATATCAAACCTTGTGAGAAAGTTTTTTTTCCCTCTTTCCCTAGAAGAAAGTCTGCGTCCCAAAGGGGAAATAAAGGCTTTTACCTTCCCTCTCAAACTCTCCGGTTCAGAAATTGTTTTAGACAGCGACCTTCGCAGTGGGATATCAAAGATTTTTATTTTAATAAATGCATTATTAAATTATTATTAATAAATTATTAGATTTTTATTTTAATAAGTGCATTATTTTAATAAATGCATCATTTGCAAATCATACATAAAAATAATCAATTGTTTTTATATAATAACCAATAAAATCCAAAAACCTACAATAAATGGCGCATATAGGTAATTAGTGTCATAAAATGCTATTATGCTTTTAATGGTGTTATGCTATTATAATTATGTTGTTATGCTGTTATTGGTGTTATAATTATGTTGTTATGCTGTTAATGCTATTTTAATTGTGCTGTATTGCTGTTAATGCTATTATAATTGTGCTGTTAATGCTGTTATAATTATGGTTTTATGCTGTTAATGCTGTTATAATTGTGCTGCTATGCTGTTATAATTGTGCTGCTATTCTGTTAATGGTGTTATAATTATGCTGCTATGCTGTTAATGCTATTACAATTGTGCTGTTAATAGTGTTATAATTATGCTGTTAATGGTGTTATAATTATGCTGTTAATGGTGTTATAATTATGCTGTTAATGCCATTATAATTGACTGTTATGCTGTTAATGCTATTATAATTGTGCTGTTATGCTGTTATAATTGTGCTGTTATGCTGTTATTGCTATTATAATTGTGCTGTTATGCTGTTAATGCTATTATAATTGTGCTGTTAATGCTGTTATAATTCTGCTGTTAATACTGTTATAATTATGTTGTTGTTCTAATGCAGCTGGCAATAAAGAGACATCTAAACTTTATGCCATCAGCAAGGGCTGCACCGATGTTACTCATTTAGCACTACCCGGGAAGCACATGTAGCTTTGAAGATATGCTGCGGTCGCGAGTAGTACAATCGCACAACGCTCTACGATCCTATTAGACCAGGGACTACGGTTTAAAGTGGATTCCTAATCACTACAAAGATACATGGCACCGCCGGGACTCGAACCCAAAACGTGTGGTACCGAGAGTCGGCCATCTGCCCCCTATTATAATTATGATTTGATATTCATGTAGTTGTGACTTTCCACTGACAATTGTTTGTATTTACCGATAAAATTTATTGCTGGAAAACATCATCACCGACTTCCTTTACTTCTCAGTTAACTTGGTTCTGTAAATATTTTTGTATATTTCAATTTGGATAACGTTTTTTCACGCAGGTAAATAGTTCCGAAAGGGAAAAAAACAAAAGTAAAGTTATTCAATTGAATAAAGTGTGTCATCGGAAGACTTCATTAAACTAATTATTGCTGGAATTTTACAAAAGAAAAATATTTAAACTCACCTTGCTCGCATTTTAAATTAAAATTTCTCTGCACACTAAATCAATAATTTCTATTTGAAGTTCAGGTGCAAACGGGTTTCTATATAGGCACGTAAGTCATTAACATAATGAAATTAAACTTTAAAATTATGATTAATGATATTTTTGTAGCTGTAACTTTCCACTCACAATTGTTTGAAATCATCGTCAGCGACTTCAATTATTCCTCAGTTAACTTAAATCTGTAAATATTTTCGTATATTTCGTTTTGGATAAGATTTTTCCATACAGATAAGTAGTTCCAAAAGCGTAAAAAAAAAAAAAAAAAAACACGAGCAAATTTATGGAATTAAATAAACTGTATCAGTGGAAGACAAAGTTAAAAAAATTCGAGCAATGGTGAGTTTAAATAAGCGAAAATATTTTAACTCCTCATTACTAGAATTTTAGAATTAAAAATACCTCTGCACTGTAAATTAATATCTTCCATTTCAGATTTTGGTGCCAGGATTTCTCTATATTGGTTTTAAAAGGTTTTTGAAAAATCTTGAGGTCGTTTGCAATTTCCTCAAAATCTGAAAAATGAGACTTAAAATATATTTTAAATCACGCAAAGTTTCAACTCCAGAATTTACTGGAATACTCAGTTTTCTGACTGAATGTTTGAATGTATTATAATATGTGAAAAATAAAAAAAATATGTTCAATCATCATTTAATTGGGATTGAAACAAAGCAAATTTTGTCGAAAGGATTTATTATATGGTGTATAAATCCAAAAGAAGCTGATTTCCTGTATGCACTTTTAAATTAAGATCATTCATATGCTTAATTGAATATGTATAAAATGATAACTTTCATAACAGGGCATTGTTTTGTTAATTTAGGCAGAGGACGATTCATCTCATTCAAGAGAATTTCGATTATTGTTCCAAGCCAGATAGTCTGCAGTTGAACCAGCGCCTGCTGCTTAGTAAAATGATAAGTTATTTTCTCTTATCTTTTAAACAATCTTGTAAAATTGACAATGAATGAGCGCATGTGATATGATATAATTAACAACTGACAAGACTGTCTGTAAAAGTTCTGGCATATCTAAGCATTTTCCGCACAAAAAGACTGAGGATGAATGATACTAAGCAAGATTAGTTGTTTGAACCATCGCTATTTTTATTGACTTTGATACGAAATGTACATCTTTAATTTTCCCACGTATGTTTTTTTTTTTTCCACCGTTTTAATTTTTCCATTGAAGAATGTTTTTCTGAACGGCATTTTCAATTCCTTTAAAATTATCTTCTCCAATTATCTCTCCGTGAATGCCATGAACGGCAAGAAGCTCTTCTTACACTTTATAATTTTTATCTATCCGTCTCATAAAAAGAAACATCTGAGCAGTATCTAAATTATGCATCTTCAAACCCATCCAGGGCCAAAGAGAATAATTTTAAGTATCAAATTTTGCCAGACAATTGAGTTATTATATTTGCCACAATATCATCTATTCTTCGAGTAGAACTGTTTGAAGACAAACTGATGTTTTAAAATAAATTAGCATATACAAAATCTACAAATATTTTCAAAGACTTTCCAAGTAAGGTTTTGAAAAGACTGTGCAAGTAGTAAATTTTGTAGTTCCTGATCTCCTATATACTGAAGTATGTGTGTTCAGTAAAAGCAAATTTTTGCATAATTTTTAAATTTAATCGAAGAATTTATAAATAATCTCAATACCAAAAGTCAAAATTTTGGTGAATTAACGGAATTTCGCTGGTTGATGTATTAAGTTTTTTCACAAACATAAATGAGAAATTGAATGATTTATATTATAGGGAAAAGACAAAATATAGTCTATAAATTTACCTTCAAAAATAAATAAGCCCCTCACTACCAGTATTCTATATTCTAAGTTAGAAAAGCGTTCAGGATCTCTGTTTTATATAATAGATGTAATATCAGCAGAAATGTTGAAGTTCATTTAATGCATTCATGATCTTCGATGCCACAAGAAACTAATGTTCAGTGAGGTATTATTTGGAGAATACCTTCTGTACAGCGTGGTACAATTTTTATTTTTTTTTGTTGTATCGACTTTTCAAATATTTAAAGGTGGCAGGCATCTGTATTATATCATGATATATTTTTGATAAAATAGTACAAATTCCTCTAAATGTGTTACTATTTGTTATTTAAATATGAAATCAGATATTAACCAATAAACATTTTTAAAAAATGTCTAATATTGTAGGTAAATCCTTGTCATGCAAATATAAGTTATTTTTAAGTAATTGGCATTATCAGACATTATTAATTACAGGTGGACAGATGCTTTTCGTTATCAAATCTTTTGGTATTGATAATCACTGTAATTTATTAGAATAAAATTAAATTGTATGGATCTCGTTAATAAAATGAAGTATTGGGCCCATTTATCTTTTTCGATTTTTGAAAGATACTAAAATGATTTCAAAATATTAAATTACTTAATGTATTTTGTTACGTTAAATTTATCATAATCTAGGTGAAATATTTTTAAAAATGTAGAAAAATGTGTTTAATTATTTATTGGTTGCATATTTCGAAGTTTTATTATCCTTCAATGTAAATATCAAGTGTTGAGTAAAGTCCGAGTGGCATGACATTTTATCTATATTTAATGCATAATCTGTCATTTTAATAATTTGAGAAGGATAAAATCCAAACTTTAAAAAGGGAAATTTCATTCTTCGTCTTCATTAATAAAATCAATACTTTTAGAATTTTTACTCTTAAATCATATAATCAATAATTATGCATAAAAGTTACATACTTTTGTGGTAAAAACGCAATTTACTTTGTTAACAATACCCCTGCAACGCTATACGATCATGTTAGACCGGGACCTACGGTTTAAATTGGATTCCGAGTCACTACAAACATCCATGTCATAGCCTGGACTCGAACCTGTGGTACTGAGAGCCAGAGCGCTAGCCACTCGGCCATTCAGGCCCTTATCGTGGAGAGTAATTTTTATACATTTCTGATGGTAAAGAGAACAAACTATGTTCGAAAATCGGACAATAGCTAATGGAAACATAAATGCATATAAAATTTAATGACGAAAATTTATTAGATAGTGATTTATGAGCATCTGATATAAATCAGATAATTATACAGTAACATACAAATCTATATAAGAAAACAAACTAGTATGTGATGTTCGGCAAGTTGCAAAAGAGAAGAGATTTTTAATTTATCTAGTGTGATTGTTTAAAAAAAAGCAAGAAATATCCATGTTTAAAAGGAATGGCCTTTTTCTTTCTCTTTTCTTTTTTTCATTTGATTTTGTTTGTTTCTAATGGAACTTGTCTATCAATCTCGAAATGATTGTTTTTTTCTCTTTTGAAAATCACATTGACAAGGCTATTTTTTTCTTTTCATTTCACTTTTCAATGGTTTCACATTAAATCCTGAAGTTTCAATGGTTTTCTTATTATTTAATGATATTTGTACAGTGTTTTCCTTAGGAATGAATTTCATTTGATATATCAGAAATTCAGAAGGAATCTTAGTATCTGATGCTTATATGAATGTTTTATACGGACTTATTTAACTTATTATTAGGACTTATTAGATTATTTAACTTCATACATTTGCGTAAAAATTGAAGTATAATATATATTTTATTTAAAAATATTAGATAAATATGAGGTTTATTAATCCCCACCCTGTAAAAAGTAAACATCTCTTGTTTTGGAATCTACCAATAGGTGTCATGCATTATATTTAATTTAGTATTTTGATTAAAACAATAAACATCTAATTCTGATTGTATTAATTTTAAAGGCATCCTGATGGCTGAGTGAATAGCGCTTGGTGCCAGAGGCCTCGGGCTCGAATCCCGGTGTGTCATGGATGCTTGTAGTGATTCGAATCCACCTTAAACCTGCAGGTTCCGTAGTAATATGACTGTTGAGCTTTGGGCTGACAATTCCACTCCTATGAAACGACAACATCTCCTGTTTCGGAATCTATCAATAGGCAGACAGCCATTGTACAACGTGGACTGTAGTGTCACGGTGTTAGAGGGTTTATGATATATGTTAATAAACCCTCTAACACCTGTATGTTAATACTTTTTTTATAAAATATATGAATAATAAATAACATATATAAATATATTATTTAATATATATGATGTAAATGAATATATTTCTAAAATGTCTGCACACAAGAATATATTTGTATTTAACGCCAAAAGTCATGCCATCGCGAATTCTAATTATTCACAGGAAGTCCATCTTTCCGAAAATACGCAATTCACAATTCTTCCTCTTCTTCTCAAAACCTTCGGGCTCTCCTCTGTCTAACGAGTTGCTTCTGCGGTTCCATTATTTTTCGCGCTTATTGAAATTATCGAGACGACCCAAATTAAATTTTTGCTTCCTTCTCCCTAGAAAAGAAAAAAATTCCACAAACACTCCCTCTTAAACAGCTCTGTGAAGGGACATTTAATCAAATAGGGTCACACATAAGAGATCACATCATTGAACAGTAACTAACCTCGCTGGATCAAACATTTTCAAAATGGGCTGCGATTTGATAATCGCATTACATGGCGGATCCTTTTCTGCTAAAGATGGAATGGTGTTACTTTAACATGAAATCGATAGACTTGTAATTTACATGGTTACTATTTGCCCAAGATAGCATATTCAGAAAGAACTCATCTTGATTAACAGTAATTTGAATCCGTGGTAGAAATTATGTCATGATAAATAGTAGTAGTTATTAATTGGCATTATGCATTTTTCTGAATTAACTATACTTCTTTAAATTAAATTAGTGATGAATGAATTAAATCCTCTGATATTTAGAAATTGTAATGATTAGAATTTTTTAATTTTGACTAAAAAACAATTTAACTTTATCAATGTTACAATTTTTTAACTCATATCTTTCATGGCTAACGAATCGTTACCAAAATGTTCTGACTTGTGCATTATTCATAATTTAATTTCTTTTTGAAAATAATATAATAAAATTTACTACATGAATTCTGTGTCGCCTGAATAGGATAAACTATTTTAACAAACACTAAAATATTAGGAAAGTTTTGCATGAGTTTCTTAAACGAAACCAAACAATCAACGAGTACTTTTATTTGCATGCGATGAGGCATTTGAAGGAATTATTAGATGAGATTGTATTGTGTCCTTCAGCTGGTGCATTGCTACTCAAATAATGAGTTAATCGCTTTTCTCAACTCCAATTTTTATCCGCAGTTGCTTAGCTTGATGAATTATTCTATCGTTTATTTCCCAGAATTATTGAGAACAACTCTCCTTGCGGTTACGTGACTTTTCTCCTTCGCAAAAAATTCGTTTTAATTATTGCAATCATAAACTTATATTTTAAGTGGCAAGGTCAATATTCTTCTCAAGTCTATATGATATGCGCATCAGAAAAGCAATTCAGCGAAAGAGATTAGGACATTCTCCATATATGGGACTTTTTTAGTTCCTAGAGTTAAACTCTGCTTTCAAAAAATGACAATTATGAATATATTTTCTGTGAGACTTACGTGCCGTCTCACTAAAAAATATTTCCAAATTTTTTCCAACAACTGAAGACATTTTGGAAGTGGTGAATAAATGGAAAAGGAGATTATTGTGAAGGAAAGAAGCCTAATTAAAAGATACTCGAACCAATTATAGAGTTATTGGATGGATTTTCTGTTGATTCGGTTTCTTTTTGGCAGAATTAGAATAATGATTAAATAACTTTAAAAATCATTTCATAAATATAAAATATGTAAAGTATGTTCCCAAATTATAATTATTAAGAAAATTATTATTTAATTATTAGTTCGATATTTTAGAATTATGTTAAAGTGTAGATATCAAATGGCGGTATAATATTATTTAAAACGATGTAAAATTGATAATATAAACCAGCATTTTTGTTTATCAAATTTTCCGAAAATGTATTAAATTTCGAGATGATTAAGCGATTTGCTTAGTAACAACAACATACATTACTTAATACAACGACAAAAGCAACAACTGAATTAATAATTAATTCTGACAACAACAAAAAAATATGCATACATTTATTTAACAAATATTCTAAATTTGTCATGAAGTATGAAGCCCATGCAAAATAAAGCATACCAGTTGTAGTAAAAGTTACTTAAAATAAAAATAATTAACTTTATAAAATAATTTGCAGACAAGGTAGGCTGTCAAAAAAATTAAATACTGAAATAAAAGTTTGTAATATTACGCCTAAATTTACTGAGAAAATTATTTTATTTCGAGATTTTATAAATCAAATTTTGGCAAATTATAACAATCAACTGACTACAATCACTGATTCTGACAACAACAAAAGAAAAAACACAAATATATATATATATATATACATTTGTCTAGCAAATTTTCTAACTTTGTCTCGAAACATAAAGAGTACACCTCATCCAAAATAAGTTATTCTATGTTTAGCAAAAATTACTTCAAATAAAAGTCATTAATTTAAAAAAAAAAATTATTCGCAGACACGGTCGCGATCATCAAATTAAATACGGACAGAAAATTTTTGTAACAATATTATTATATTAGATGCATAAATAAAATAACATAATTAGAAAACATATCTTCAATGATCAAAATACTTTTATATGTCAAACTGAAAACTAAATTCACTCTTAGTTAATTACTGCATTTTTGCACTTGTTTAAATTTCATTAGTTTCGAACTTTAAACATTACGAAACTAAACTAAACATTAATCTCAAATCGTCCAACAGGAGAGGCAATTACACCCCGAATGGAACGAACACAAACTTCCAAACTCCAAAACAAAAGTCACGCCACGCGAATTCCAATTATTCACCGGAAGTCCATCTTTCCGGAAATGCGCAATTCACAATTCTTCCTCTTCCTCTTCCCAAAACCTTCGGGCTCTCTCTCTCTCTCCACTGTCTAACGAGTTGCTCTGCGGTTCCATTATTTCTCTGGCTTAATGAAATTACCGAGACGACCCAAATTAATTGCGTTCTCCCTAGAAAAAGAAGACAAAAAAATTCTACACACACTCCCTCTTAAACAGCTCTGTGAAGGGACATTTAATCAAATATGATCACGATAAGAGGGCATCATTTGACAGTAACTAACCTCGCCGGTTGAAACATCGTGCTAAAAAAATCGATGGCTGCGATTTGATAATCGCATTACATGGCGGATCCTTTTCTCCAAAGAGGGAATGGTGTTACTTTATCATGAAATCGATAGACCTGTAATTTACATGGTTGGCATTTTCACAAGATAGCATCTTTTGGAATGAGCTCATCTTGATTAACAATAATTTGGTAAAAATTAAGCGTGGAATTGCGTCATAGAACCAGTAATAGTTATTAATTCAGAAACCAAAACATATAGCAAAAACGTAACAAAAATTAAAAGCAGAAAATAAAAAGAAATAAGCAGAAATTAAAAGAAATAAAAAGAATAAAGCTCGCAATATTTTTTAAATATATAAGTAAGAAAAAACCTCAATTATTATCCGTTCATTATACATTCAATAAGAAGTTAAAAACAGCAGAAGGTTTTTTTTTTTTTCTTTTCTGTTATATCATATTTCCATGCTATAACTGCTTTATTACATGATGAGGAACCAACAAAAAAGGAAATTCTGAACAAAAATAGATAAGATATTTGTGCATAGGTGGATCAATTTATTCCATTGGCGCGTATATTTCACGTGAACAAAAGCAAATAAACTTGATTAAATGTTCATTCAACTGAAAAATTTAATGCATTGACGCGAAATCAACAACCGATAACAATAAAAAATATCGCTTGAGAAAAAAAAAAAGTAATTAAAAAAATTCGAATGGATTTACTTGTCATCAAGGCAAACAAAAGTTTTTATTTCTTCTTATTGAAGCATCAAAATTTGTTGTCAGGTCTGTAATCCTCATTAAAATTCTAAAAATTCTTTCGAACATAAACAATTATGGAAAAAAGAAGTTCAAAAAAGATTCGACAATCTCTCCCATCACGAAGAGGAAATATATTTTTGATTTTCCTGGCGCATAAAGTGGTTGTTCATACATACTGCCCGGATTTCTTTTTTTCTTCGTATTTACAGTACTGCATTCTTAGCCATCGGAAAGTTTTCAAGTAAGCTTTAAAGAAAAACGTTTTCAAGCGACTTAAGGTGTCAGCGTTTGGGCAGAAGGAGGGAAAAAAAGCGTAGGGAAACTGGGGAAGAATTCCAAATGAAGCATTCGCATGCTCGCAAACAGAGAATCAAAGGGCTTCTCTTAGAACTTCTTTCCTTCAGAAATGCCCTTCCATTTTCATTTTCCTCGAAATAGCTGGCGAAATGGTTGGAAATGTTGGGATTGCAACAAAATAGACATTTTTTTTTTTAGCTTTGAATTCATGTGAACTTCTAGGTTTTAGAGGTTATGGAGTTCGGTAAGATAACCAAGGGTAGTAAAAAAACGAAAAGCCTATCTCTAGAAGCAGGTATGCGAAAGATGAATCACATTGATTCCACAAACATCAGCGTTTGAATACAGTCAATGGTAAACATTCTGCGGAATGAGCTAAATTATAACATAAAAAGAAATTAACTATACAGTAGATAGAAAAAAAGCATGGATGTGAATTTAAAAAGAAATAAAAACTCCATTTTATGTTACTATAGTAACATAAAATGAAGTTCCATGTCTTGTGATGGCAACAAACTCATTCATTTGAAGAGAAATTCCTCATCGCTTCCCTCATTTCTCTTTTCTTTTAAGTTGAAATAAAAGCTCGGTTTTTTTTTCAAACATTTAGAGCTTTATGTCATCAAGTGTCTCTCTTAAATATAATTTAGTTTCTCTATTGAATTTGGAGAGGGACTGGAAGATTTTTCAAAAGATAAAGGATGAAATAAATTTATCGAAATATATGTGTAGGCATTCTTTTTGAAATGGCTTCCTTTTCTTTCGTTTTCAATCAAGGTTGAAAACGAAAGAAACGACTCTTACTAGTACATAATGGATGACATGATTTTGTCCCTGATGTTCGAATACTGAACGTGCTTAGAATTGGAGGAAATGTTTCAGATAGAACTCATTCATTTTTGATGACTCATTCCCAAATGACAAGTATTTGAGATTTCTTTTAAAAAATTAGATATCTTTTATCTTTTCTATATCTACTTATCTTGCCTAATAATCATATTATACTGCCAATCTTGTATGAGTTTTTATCACCTATCATATATTTTTGTATGTATATTACCATATTTACATATAGTAAATTACATATAGTAATAATTCTACTTGTTTAAATCTTCTTTTTAGATGATTAGTACGTATAACATAAAAATATAAAAAATTCAAATATTAAATTATGCACATTTTGAACGATGCGATCTTTTATGAATACAAAGGGTTTTCACTCATTTTTGTTGCAATTTTACATATACACTATCTATATATATATATATATATATGAGTGAACACGCCTTTATTATATATATAACAAAGGTTCTGATAGCAATGGTCCAACTGGCAGCAATCATACAAACTCACCTAATAATTTCTTCAAATGCCTCATGGCATGCAAAGAAAATTATGCGCTGATTATTTGATTTAAAGAACTCATAAACTGTTCCTAACGCATTAGTGTTTATTAAAATAATTTATTCTATTTGGTCGATAAAAAATGTATGAAATATATTTTATTATATTATTTTCAAACAAAAATTCTATTGTGAATGATACACATGTCAAAAAATATTGGTAATTATGTATTAGTCATGAATTAGTTATTTTAGTTAAAATACTACAACATTGTTGAAGTACAAAAATTACATAAATTGTTTTTCAGTCAAAATGATCAATTTCTAGCCATTGCAATTTCTAATTTAGAGATAATTCAATTCATTCATCACTAACCGAATTTTAAAAAGTATAATTAGTTCAGAAAAATGGATAATGCAAATTAATAACTAATACGGTTTATATCATGCAATAATTTTTTACCACGGATTATCATGCAATAATTTTTACCAAAAATAACAACCATGTAAATTACAAGTCTATCGATTTCATGATAAAGTAACATGGAATAACTTTGGTAAAAAGGAATCCGCCATGTAAGGCGATTATCAAAGCGCAGCCATCGATTTTTTGGCACGATGTTTCAACCGGCGAGGTTAGTTACTGTCAAATGATGTTCTCTCTTATGCGTGATCATATTTGATTAAATGTCCCTTCACAGAGCTGTTTAAGAGGGAGTGTGTGCGGAATTTTTTCTCTCCTTTTTCAAGTTAGAACGAAGCAAAATTAATTTGGATCATCTCGGTAATTTCATTAAGCGAGAGAAATAAAGGAACCGCAGAGCAACTCGTTAGACAGAAGAGACCCGAAGGTTTTGAGAAGAAGAGGAAGAATTGTGAATTGCGTATTTCCGGAAAGATGGACTTCCTGTGAATAATTGGAATTCGCGATGGCGTGACTTTTGTTCTGGAGTTTGGAAGTTTGCGTTCGTTCCATTCAGGGTGTAATTGCTTCTCCTGCTGCATGATTTTAGATTAATGCTTAGTTCAGTTTTGTAATGTTTAGTTCGTTTCTAATGAAATTTAAACAAGTGCAGAAACTGTAGTTTTATCTAGAAGTGAATTCAATTTCTAATTTGGCGTATACAAGCATTTTGATCTTTGAAGATATGTTTTCTAATTATGTTATTTTCTTTATGCAACTAAAATAATAATATTGTTTCAAACTTTTCTGTCCGTATTTATTTTGATGACAGTGTACCTTGTCTGCAAATAATTTTTTAAAGTTTATGACTTTGATTTAAACAATTTTTGCTAAACGTGGAGTACTTTATATACTTATCTAACCATGGAATATTTTATTTTGCATGAACTCTATTCTTTCGTTATTTTATGACAAATGCAAAAGTTTTGCTCGACAAATTTACATTTGTGTTTCTTGTTTTGTTATTGCCATAATCAGTGAGAATTTTCAATTGTAAAAAAAAAAAAATATGTTTATTAATTAAAATAAGCAAATCACTTAACCACATCGAAATAATACAATTTACTCAAAAATAAAGGATAATTATAAAACTAATTCAATAATATTCATTTATATTAAAAAAAATCTTTTGAATACAGCAAATGCAAAAAAAAAAAAATAAAAAAAAAAAAAATTGATGAGGATATTTGAGATTCGGTTTACTCTATTTTTTTCGCATTTTTCATGGATTTTTTCTTATTATCTGAACCTCAAAGACTTGCGGATAATTCGGTTTCCATGAATCGTTCCTTGATGACAACACTTGAGCTTAATCGATAAAGAGAAAGACGAGAACAAATTCAGGTGAGTGTGAAAGTAATGGATTTTTGATCCTCCCTCACCCTATGAGGAATTGTCAAGCAAAGAGAAAAAAAATGGAGAATAATACGAGATATTCATATTATCTGCGAAGAAAACCTCAGTTATGTAGTTGAAAATTGTAGTTCAAAATTTAAAAGTAATACGAACAAAGAAATTAAAATAAACAAAAAGAGTGAAAAATAACTTTCTTTATAAAAAGATTTTTTAATACAGAAATTGGTAACAAAAACTGATGGGTGTTTGATACCGCAGGTAGTGTACATTTTAAGGTAATAAGAAATATCCTTGAGTATAAAAAGTATCCTTTGAGTATCCTTTATTACATTACAGGGTGTCAAATTACACTTTAAATTTACTTAATATTGTGTACTCGCCAAATCTGAGACACAATTTGATAGCAAAAGGAATAAATTTTATTAACACGAGGGCAAAATTACTGCTGCAAATAAGG
Organism: Caerostris extrusa; assembly: GCA_021605095.1. Classification (NCBI taxonomy): domain Eukaryota; kingdom Metazoa; phylum Arthropoda; class Arachnida; order Araneae; family Araneidae; genus Caerostris; species Caerostris extrusa. The sequence continues at coordinate 13,618 of BPLR01009319.1, read as the reverse complement.
TAGAAAATCGTTTACAGCTCGAAGTAAACGGGATTTAATATTGTTATCCGAGTTTATCTTGATAATGTAACATTAATATTTTATATGCTTTTAGTGAGTATTTATAGGTATAAAATAGAAAATACTGTTATGCGAATCCCTAATACATAATTAATATAAGTAATAATGATAAGATAAAAGCGAGCTAGAAATAGAGTCGTATCATGCAAGACATGCAAGTGCCGTGTTAATATGAGCAATACTTTTACTAAGGTGAAATTTTATGTAAATATTATAATTCATATGTTAAACTATATTATTATGTGCGTCCCTTGAAAGGGGGTGTTTGTTGGTCGGATGGTATCCCGATATGTCCAACGGAATGTCCTGTTTCTGGTGGGTGCAGGTCATTTACCACAGCTGTGGGTGAAGGGGATATCCCTGGAAAGTATTTTAATTGGCAGGGGTCATAAACACTTCGTGCCAGATGGTCAAGAGATCAGTTCATCACGACGGGGATTCGAATTCTTATGGACGGTTGTGTCTACCGAACGCATATAGACTCTGATATGGTATGTTGCGCTGTATGGTGCGGACCCACTGGCGGAAAATGACATATAAAATGGGAGAGATGGAAAGAGGAATCGAGGGAGAGGGGCAAGATGTGGAAAAGACTGAAGGTGATGGCGGACGACGGGGAGGGTGGAGCTGCCCATGCCCCGTATGGAAGTGCTGGAGGGGGCCCAGGAGAAAGGAAGATGGCTCGACGCATTCTCCGAGTGTCAGACCTCAAGACAAGAGACCGCATGCCTGACTCAAGGGCCCAATTGAACGGTTGGCCCCTGATGCGACGAACATTGAACAGTGATGCTAGACTTCATTCATCATGATGCTTTGGAACCCGACTCCTCAATTTCAACGAGTTAGCAGAAGATCCTTCAGCTAAAGCAGTCTTTAGAAGAAGGTAAATGCTCATCCATGCGACATGATATGGACATGTTTCCCCAGGCTTCTTGCCAAACACAAGAGCTGCATACGGAGCGGTTTCCCCCTTCTACAACAATTTTGAACAGTGGTGCGTATTGAACTCTATTAACACTGAAACTTTAGTTAAAAAAAAGAAAAAAAAAAAGGTACCCCTCCTTCCCATCAGTTGTGGCAAGCTATAAGCTGTGTCTATCGCCATATACTCTATTATTGCTATTAATTTTGATTATGGCAACATGTATAAATTATATTTAATAATGCATTATCAGAATTTTACTCTTTCTTAGATTTAATAATATCTAATATCTGTATGATTCCATTTCAAACTTAAATTTGTAAATAATAATAAATACACATTTGTTAATATTTAAAATCATGAATTTGCTTTGTGAATTATTTCATATGAGTGTGTTTTCTTTTCCAATTATATAAGTCTCTGAAGGCATACGAACTTGTAGGTGTAATTTTTGGTATGGTTATTATGGATTTCAAAATGATTAATGTGTGTTTGGGTAAACGGAGTAGCTAGCTGTTTCTAGCATCGGTATTGTTTAATTCATGTTCAAAGTATGAGTAACAACACCACACAAGTAGGCCAAATTTAAAAGACACCTATTTAATCTTTGACAGAACAAAATATACTGCAACCACTTGAACTATTACACTTGATGTATGCGTACCATTGCCTTCAAATTCCATTCTTGAGCCATTGTTAATTCCTGTTCATCCCAGATGATTTTTCACTGAAAATCCCATCCTTTACTAAATCGAAAATTCACTCCTTGTTTTGAAAATATCTTACTATTTACATATTTTTTACTTTGTTTTGATATCCAAGAAATAGCTGAAAAGTTTTAAAGTTGGTAAACTTTTTCAGCTGGCTTTCTGATGTCAAAATAAATAATGGACTTGAATCTCTACTATGCAGAATTAAACATATTTATAGAGAGCATCAGAGAAATCCAATCTGAGCACACTAATATCTATATAACGCAAACAAAAATAGCAAAGTGTACAATTTAATTTTACAGTAGTGGATACAGTTAAAACTAGGCTTAAGGATAGTAGTGCTTAGGATAACTAATCTTTCGGATCGCAGTCTAGTAATCACTCAGGGTTGCTGAGAAATTAGACCCAACTTCAAACCTCAGTTAGTGAAATTATTTCGGATAAGGGAAGCTGGGCCTAGGAAAGACAAATCCAGAATTGGCATTACTTTATTAGAGCTGACTCGAAATTAATAATACCCAACAAAGATGTTAAATTGCATTGAGCTCACAAAATCAAAATACAATCAAACCTTTTTAGTTTCAGTGGGAAAATTACGTATTATATGGTATAGACAAAAGAAGAATTGAAAAAGAAACACTGAATTCAGAAACTTCAGATTCTACATATAGAAGCATAACTAGATGACATAAAAAATTTCGTCACATTACAAATGCACAAAATTCCCAGATGCTAAGAATAATTGAAGGACATGAAGAAAATCGGTAGGATGCCTAACAGAATTTATGGACATGTTCTCCAAACTCAAAATAAAAATATTAAGTAAATGGAACTCCTATTAAGAAAAGCTGGGTCAAAACGAAAAATAACTAGGTATAAAGCTGGTGGATTATGGCACAAGGTTTCAATCAGCAGAAGGAGAACATTATGAAGATTGCAACATAGTTATAGATTTTCCTACTATAAGAATGATTTTATCCCTTAGTTTTTAATAAAATGGAACTATTGCCAAATCTGACATCAAGTGTGTCTATTTGTATTCATCAATTGAAGTTATTTTTACGAAACCTACATAAGATTTGACTGATCTTGATAGACCGAATCATGTAGGCTTAAACGCGTACTACATGGAGTAAAACAAAGTGCTCGCGCATGGTTTTATGAAGTTCCTTACTTTTTTTCAAAGACTTAAACTTTCCACCATTGGACCAGATAAATTGTGTTTATGTCTATCGAAAGATCATAGATTTACTTTGTGTGTTGATTATATTGTAACTTTCGTAAGAACTGAACAATATATTACTGATATTGTAAAACTTTTTAATGGATAAATTTGATTTTAAAAGTAATACGAAAACCCGGTATAAATTTGTTCTTCAATTGAGAAGCATGTTTGGTTTGTCGCTCTACGGTCATTTTTTTTCACACTTAGGCTAATTAGACCGGGGATCTACAGTTTAACGTGGATTCCTAACTACAAACGAATATCCTTGCCACCACCAGGATTCAAATCTGCAGCCTGTGGTACCAATGGCACAGTGAGAAGATGGATGATAAAATATTTATTCACCAAAGTGACTATATTTTGAGAGTTTTTAAAACTTACTTAGAACCCTAGTTAAATTCGATATATCCCTTCATATTGGCCCAAGGTGTTGTTCTTGCCAAAATTGTAAAGTGTCCAAGCAATAATGAAGATATTCGAGATGGAAGAACTGCTATACAGAAGTGCAATCGCGTGTTTAATTTATATTGCCAACCAAACTGACTAACTTAATGCTGTTGTTAGCCTACTAACCCAATTTCGATCTAATCCTGAAATATCGTACTGGAAATCACATTTAATTTTGTTAGGATACGTTAGCTGTATCAGAAACAAAGTACTTGAATTATCCCAAATTAATGAATTTAAAGTAAATTGTTATAGTGATACAAGCTTTTGAGTCTAATAATGATAATAGAATTCCATGGGGGGATGATATTATTTATAAATAATTCATCCATATTATGAAAGGATAACTAGCAGAAGTGCACTAGCTCATTTTTAAAAGTGTCTGAATATGTAGCATTCAAACAAACTATATGGAAGTTACTTTGGATAAATCAGAATTTTAAACGAGTGTGTTGTTGATGTGGGAAATGTGTGTGCAGCATACCTATCCAAACGTTTATAACATTAAATAAAAGAAATTTATTTTAAAGAAAATTAACCTGAGGATACAAAAAATTAGAACCAAAACTTGTGGTATTGTTACACATCTTTAAACTTTGATAATCTGGTGCCTGGAAAGAACGCCTTAGATCATTTACCCAATACACACATTAAACACCAAGAATTCCACAATAACCCATTTAAAAAGAAATGTATCACTTTCAATTGGCAAAAGATCTGCCAAGAATCTGCCGAAAATTCTTCCGGAAACTTTGAACATATTTGATTCGCATCCGTAGGGGGTTAGTTACCATCAAATACCCCCTTCCAATGGACACATATGAAATATAACATATGCATTATATAATAATTATAGAAAATTTTACATTAAGCAAAAAAAATATTTATATATACATATTGCCCATATTGACACTACAAACGATACAACATCGTGACCAATGATGATTTGAGTTTTGGTGAAGCTCCGTGGCTGCGCAGCAGCCGTTAGCTTCTATCTTGGATTGCCCATTGGAAAGATGAAACAGCATTGCTGGGGAAAGAAAGCGTAAAGACTAAAAGGAATCTTGCCCAAAATACTAAAATAATGTTTAATAATTGGGGTATTTTTTTAAATTATTTTTTTTTATTTTTAATTATTACTATTATTATAATAAGTGATGAAAATAATTAAAATAGATGGGAGAGAAATTAAATGAACGAGTAACTGGAAGAGCACAAAAAAGGAGTTACATATACTGGGTAGAGAGATTGGAAAAGAAATAAAACAGAAATGATTAAATCGTTGGCTGGGTGAGAAAGAATCGCTAGATAGTGTTGAGAACTTAACAGAATAAGCGAAAATAAACAATCATCGTAACCAAAAAATATTCAAAGTATTACAGGCTCTCTTGCATTTTCTTCTTCACATTCCCACCAATCAGTGTTTTTTAAACGTTACACGATTTGCATAAGACAAAAACGCTGATGGTTTTTATACAAAGTAAATGACCCTGTATTGCTCTTGTTCGTTTGAGTTCGAATACAACTGAAATATTCTACAAACAATCCAACAGAGTATGATAAGTTAAAATTGTTTAATATAAATAAAGAGAATCTCATAATTTTGTTGTAACATGTCAGGGGTTGATTATTTTTAAAATCTATAATTGCTTTTAAAATCAATTATGCTTGGTTAGTAGAAGTATACAGCGCCATTTTGTAGTGAGTAGCAGTGCTAGAGCTTATTCTGGGAACGTGTGATTGTGTTGTCGCTGTATCATTTTAATATGAAATTATGTGCCTTTGTGGGGATTTGTAAAAATATGAAAAAGAAAATGAAAGGCAGATAGTGAATGCAGAACATTTAAAGAGCAATGGGGAAATCAATCTTTTCTGATTGAGTTTAGTAATAAAGCAATGCATATAATATGTAATGAAACAAGTCTCCAAAGAATAATATAAAAAAAAAAAAAAAAAACATTATGAGACTGAACAACCAGAATTATTCCAGTTTACACGTAGTCAACGGTTAGAAAATTATAAATATTATAAATTCTAGTTGTAATCTCAGATAAATATTATTTTCTCATTTTATGATTTTATAATCTCAATCATAAAAATAAATGCTGAAAAGAATCAGCAATTCGTGCTAATTTCTAAGTGGCTCATTCAATAGCGAAACATGGAAAACCGTTTATTGTTGATTCATATTTGCAGCTGCAGAAGAATGTGTACAGAAAAGCCAATTTATTTTTAAATTTCAATTTGTCGACAAACATAATATCTCTAAGAATAGATGATATCACATAAAAAGCAGTAACTCGATTGTCTGACAAAATTCGGCACTTATAGTTGTTCTCCTTGGCCCTGAATGAGTTAACAGATGTTTTAAAAACTTCTCATGCATTACTTTTGTTCGATGGATAGATACAAATTTTGAAGTATATGAAGAGCTTCTTGATGTTCATAGTATTCCTGGTACTACAATTGGAGAAAATATTTTTAAAGAAGTTGAAAATACTGTTCTGAAAAACTAGCTTCAACAGAAATAATAAAAATGAGGATAGTAAAAGTCTGTGGAAAAAAAATAAAGGTTTCACTGGTCCCGTATCAAATTTTGTAGAAATGATCGTGGTAGAAAACGATTAATGGCATTCATCAAAACAGTCTATGTTTGGAAACTACTTGGATATGTTATAAGTTTTAAAGGTAGTCATGTCAGCTGTTAATTATATCAGATCACATGCCTTTAATTATCATAAATTCCGCGATTTTGTAGGAAAGATTGGAAAAAACTTTCAATATTATACCACTGGCTTAGCTTCGGAAAAATTCAAACGCTATGTTTTAAACTTTTAATAATAAACGAAATTTTCAATGTAAAGGAATCATTCTATGATAGAGTTACAGAACAATAAGTGTTTATGTAAGTTTTCATTTTATAAAATTTAACTAAACTTATGAATGATTTTAATTTAAACCTGCTTCTGCTTGATTTATACATGAATATCAAATATTTCAGCAAAAAATTGTTTTGTTTTAATTTCCAACTGAACAAAAATGTTACACAATGCTTTAATTTCCATCTGAGACTCCATTTACAGTTGATTTTGCATTTGAAGCTTAGCGTGCTTTTAAAATATATTTTAAATCTCGTTTTTCAGATTTTGCCAACAATGTCAAGACAATTTCAAATAACGTCCTTTGAATCATTTTAACGCCGTCAAAGGACTTCAAATGGTGAAGAATATGAAGCCATATATGATATGAAGCCAGCCTAGCGATATTTTTAAAGAAAAACGTTTAAACTCCTCATTGCTGGAATTTCATTTTCCACTCACATAGTTTAATTAGATACATGAATTTGCTCGTAATTTTTTCAGCTTTAAGAACGACTGCTGCCCTGATGGTCAATTCAGCCAGCGCTCTGACCTTTGGTACCACATGCTTCAGGTTTGAATCCTGGCGGTGGCATGGATGTTAGCTAGTGGTTCGGAATCCACGTTAAACTAAAGGTTCCGGTCTAATTAGCCCAAAGTGTGCACAAATTGACCGTAGAGCGACAAATAAAATCATAGTCCTTTTAAATTATGACATCAATGTATATAACATGCACAACTTTTAATTACATATTTTAGTAATTTAAATTCCACAGCAGCCAAATTAATAAACACTAGCCACCACCATATGCCGATTGCGTTTCTCTTCTCTACTAACTGGAACATTTTTAGCGTTATTTGTAATTTTTTATTTTCATATCATCCTTCATTGTCTTAATTTTTTGTGTTTAACGTGAATGTTAGTATGTTTGATTTAAATTCATAATTGGAAATTTCAAGGTGTCTTATTTACACATGTATTATTTAATATCAAAGTTTATTATTTATTGTTAAATTTTTGTGATATCTTCCAGTTTGTACATTTAAAGAAAATAGATTTCGGAGAGATAATTTATATTTTTAAGACGTGAAATAATTTTTTTTCTGAAAATTGGGCCGGCAAGGTAAATAATTTTGTGAACCATTTGCTTATGGGATTTCCAAAAAGAATTATTCGTTAGATCTCTTATTGATATCTAAAAAAAATCTTAAGAAATAAATAGAGTAGTTACAGCTCTTAGCTCCTAAATTCTTCTCCTATGACTTCAGTCTCTTTTAAAACTTTTTTTATTGTTCTGAAGGATTACAGGATCTTGTAGCCAATATAGTGAACATTCTATCTGACCCTTCCTCAACTTTTTTCGTAGTCATAAAAAGTGTTTCTGCTTAGTTCCTTCAATTTCTTTCTTGATTGTTTTTCACTTTGATCAGTAATTCCGAGGGCATTCAAATTCCACAAATCATTAATTCTTCCTTCATAGCTTAATAAAGAAAACACTGAATGAGTATCACAACAAACTTCATTCTTCTTTTCAATTCAAAATCCATTACTATTTAGAGCTGAATAGTTACTAATTAACTTGACTAATGAAGGATATTTTTTGTAAGCAGCTGACATCCCTAAGGAAATTCAATATTTATTTAATTTTTCTATCCTTTTTTTTTTTTTGCTAAATAAAAGCAAATTTTTGCTGGTCATAAACTTCTAAATAGCACCTGAAATTATCTCAGTAACCCTTGTTACAATAAATACATAAAAATTAGAAAAACAATAGAAATATTAATAAATAATTAGGAACTCTCAATAATGTTTTTGACTTTCTACTGCTTATATATTTCCAAAAGATAATGATTTATTTATTTTTCTCCTATAGTGGTGCACCCAATTATTAATAAGGATCTCTAAGATAATGTTTAAAAAAAATAAAATTGAATCAGTTATCCTAGTTAATAAGATCAACACTCCCGCTATTTGTCACATTGAGCAATGAAAGCGAATTACACGATACCTGACATACGTCCAGTATTTAACATATCTCCGAAAGCAAATAACTTTCTATCTCTGAATGGTTGGTTGAAAAAACTTCTGAAATTAATTTCTATTAATTTCAAACCTTTTGGCGTATTACTATACTGAATTACTCCAAATTGAAGAAGTATGGATTAATGCAGATATCCGAAAAGTATTTTTGCATATTGGTGTATAACGAGAAAGGCAGAGATTTCCTTCTATTTCTTAGGTGGAAGAAGGCAATTCAAGTAAGCTGAAAATATTTTGACATAAGCGAATAACATTTCATGTGAATGACAAACTTATTTTATTATTGGTTAAATTTGAACATTTTGAAATAAATTTAATTAATTTATTAATTAAATTTATTAGATTAAAAGAAGAATGAATGTGTTGATCCCTAGAAAATTACTTCCTTAACTCAATTACAGAATTCTCTCTCTGTATTTTCTGTGGCTTATCTCAAATTGTCAGGCCACTGCTACTAGTGTATATTTTATAGTTCAGAAGGAATTTGATATTTCTTCTCAATCAGTGCTAGCACTCTTGGATTGCACCTTTAAAAGCTGTATTAATTTCAAGACTCGAACTATTAGCGTGGTGTATTGTAAAGTCTAGTGAATTCTATAAAAAAAATGCTTTTATCTTTACAACAGTAAAGATAAAAACACTTTAATATGCTTTTATCTTTACTATATGTTTCTATCCTGTTCGAGGAATGCACTCCATTAGATAAATGAATCACGGGCTACTTATGTAACGCATAGAGTTAAAAAGAAGAATTCTGAGCAATGCTAATGAATGGAACCACTTGCGCCAATTTAATTCTCCCATCTAGAAAATGTTTTTGATAAAATTACTAAAAGAATAGGGAGGAGTGGACAGATTAGTTATCACGATGAAATAAATCAATTCGCCGGCAACGTGTAAGCGGTATCCCTAATAATTTCTAATAGTTTCTTCATTAATTTTGATTTTATTTATTTCTCAAAGAACCTGTGACTCTTCCTCAATTCTTTCTCCTTTTTATTTTGTACAATCATTCAATTCTGATGTATTCTCATTAATTTAAAAAATGGATGTGTGGGGAACTCTCCCCAGGTAATCCCTGCAACCGCTCCCACCCTTGCCCTTGGCCAAATAAGAAAATTTCTCCCAATCCTTATGTTGTTAAATCTGAGGAAAAAAACCCTACTTACTACTATGCCCAAAAAGTAAGACCAATTTTTTTTTTTCAAAAATCCTTTATTTATTCTTTCAAATTTATTTCATCGCCTTCAAAGTAATGGCAAAAAAAAATTTAATTCATCGCCTTCACAATGCACTTATGCCAACTTTTTTTCCCAATCCTCAATGCATGCTAAATAGTAATCGGCAGAGATGGCCTTCAAAGCACGCAGCGATTCACGTTGCATTTCTTCAATCGACTCAAAACGGTGTCCCTGGAGTGGTCTTTTGAGCTTAGGGAATAGCCAGAAGCCGCACGGTGCTAAGTCAGATGGTTGTGGAAGGGTGATATGGGTTTCAGTTTGGGCGAAAATGTCACGAAGAATCAATGCAGTGTGCTGCCGCATTCAGTGTTTTAGGTACCCATCAAGATTTGACGAGTTTGAGCCCAAAATGGAATTGACCTATCCTTTGAAATGCAACATCATTAGCAAAGTCTCTAATTGTAAATCGATGGTTTGCTAGCACCAAATATTTAATTTTTGGACGTGAGCTTCGTCGGTTGAGGTTGATAGTCGACCAGATGATTCTTCGTCTTCAACGCGTTCTCTGCCCTCTTTAAAACTGTTTATACCACTTCTAAACATTTATTTACGATATAGGAATGCTTACCGAATGCCTTCTGCAATGTTCTAACGTTTCCGCAAAACAAAATTTAATTCAAGTTCTTTTCTCAATTAATTCATACATTTCAAAATTGCCGAATCAGTTTTAGCGTATCACAAAGCCAAGTGCCACTCAAACACTAATGAATATTTTGACTTGAAATTTTGACACACAGATATCAAGGACAGTGCCAGGCTATCTAAATAAGAAAAAATTGAAATTCCATAAGCCCCAAATTTTAAATTGAAAATATTGTTTACTTTTAGACACAATAGTATACCAAGTTGCGGGGCAAAATCATGGTGTACTCTATCCAATGCTGAATCTGCTATATAATTGTTATTCTAGTGACGAATGACTTAAGTAAAAGTACACAACGTACTAAAACAACTTTCTTTCCAATTGGCAAGAAATTCTTATTTTAAATTAAATTTTATTAAAGTCCAACAACGATTCACTTATCATTATTGCTCGTGTATTTTCTAAGAGACTGATTATTATTTTTTAAGAAATCAGAGAAATTATCGATAACGCACCAATTGGTGCTCGTGTGGAAAACTACTCCATCCATTTTATAAATCTGGCATTTCCACAGTGACGTCTTAGCATGGGAGTAATGCAAGAATTTAGGGAAACACTTGGAAGTTTTATGGTTTCGTAAAATTATGCAATTTCAGCTGAAAATCGTAAAAAATGGCTTAACTGCGGAGATCTGAGGCATTATTACACAGAGCTTGTAAAAGTCTTTCCTGTGAAAAGTGACAGTGTTTTAAGGATCCTGTGTATTTTGACTTGTGTATTGCGTTATGTATTTTTACACATATTAAGAATGAATGCTAGAAAATATTCAGAGAAGTACGATTTTAAAAAAAAAAACTCCATTTTGTTTGAAAACCTTGAAAAATAATTTAAACTGTTTATAGCTGTAAATGAAATTAAGCAAGACTTCCTTGTTTACGGATAAATTAAACACTTCAAACAGTCCCATGAAAAAGTAAGACTATTTTTAGTAAGACAATCTTGATAAATGTATATAAACGTCGTGTCTATACGTATGACAATATGTATTCACAACTATTTGTTTTGTATTAAAGTAAAATTTTATGTAATTACTATATAATTCATGTTGTGGTATTATATTTTATGCATGGCTGTTGAAAGGGTGTATTTAATGGTCACTATATGAGATGTGTGTGATAATCTCTGTGGTGTGTGTGATATCTCTGTGAGGTGTTTTAATTGACAGAGACATACGATTTCAAAGCGCTAGATGGTCAAGAATTATTTGTGCTCGCGTAATTTACTGATGGGATCTTTTATTAAAGGAAACATTCTTTAGCTGGGTGGAAATGTTGATAAGCACGTGTTTGTTGAAAATTGCAAAAAACGAAACTGCTGTCTCCTCATCCTGATCAATTGATGGCATTCACCCCCACCAATGAAAATGTCTATAAGCCCTGGGGCGGATTTTATGAGCAAAATGCAGCGAAAAAAATAAATGAAGGGGCGAGTAATCTGAAAAGACATAACAAATCTGTTGGAGACATGAGAGAGAGAGAGACAGAATGGATGGAGAATTGACTGAAAGGCAGAAGACAGAGGGAGGAAAAAGCAAAGGGAGAGAGAGTGAGTTGTCCCGCCCCCGTAATTGATTGCTGGAAGGACCTAGGAAGAGGAAAGCTGCCCAGTCGTGGATCCTCCGAGAATCAATGATCCAGTCAAGAGGTTTCGTGTCTGCCTGCATTGGTGATAAGAAGGCTAAAAGAGCCCCATTTCCAGGAAGCTTCTGCCACATATTGAACAGTGGTGTTCGATTCCATTCGTCATGATGCGTATGTGAATGGTTTTGATTAGTTAGGGTTGAACTTTGCGTCTTCTTGTCCACCAGCAGTTGCGGCATATGCACGGGTAATGGGTTTATATATGATTTATTATTATTATTAATTGTTATATACATATATTTGAGTAATGATTATCAGAAATTCACTTGTGTTAATATAACATTAATTACACGACGTATTTTACTATTTAAACTGTAAATATTAGTAAATATATAATATAATTTTTTTATATCTTGAAATTAGCTTTTGGTTTATTTCCTGTATATGTTCCTTTTCTTCCAACATGTATAAGTCTCCGAAGGCATTCGAATTGTAGGTTTATTTGTGGTATGGATTATTACGGATTTTTGGAATATTATTAAAACGGGTTATTTCAGAATTCTTAGTATTTAATGTGTGTATTGGGAAGACGGTTTAGAATGTTCTTCCATGTACGAGATATTGTTATGAGATTTAAATATTTCCGCGCTATGAATCATAAATTAAAAATTATTAAGGGTTATGAAAATTACAAGGTTGTTTGGTAAAATTGCCATGCTGCCCGATATATATGTAATGGTAATAAAATTAAACTATATAAAACTCATGTTTGTGAAAATTGTAATACCATGAAGGAATTGTTCATAATTGAATGAAATTTATTACACAGTTGAGTGGTAGTGGTACAAATAAATGATTAAATGTTCAAAGGCAAACAAACAATAACAAAGATCGGAATCAGTATTTTGTGTAGCCACCACGCGCTCAATAAGTGCTACACGACGTGGCATGGAGTCAAACAAATTTTGAATGTCTGCCTGAGGAAGAGCATTCCATATTGTTTGTATGCGCACCCCAAAGTTCGTCTGCAGAAGCAACAGGACGAGGATCACGAGCGAGACGCCGACAAAAAGAAATCCCACAAATGTTCAATCGGTGACATATCCGGGGAATACGCAGGCCAAGGAAGAAGCTGGCCACCCTACCGCGTTGCAAAGAAGGATTGAACAGCCTTAGCGATATGAGGGCGGGCATTGTCCTGTTGAAATAAAGCGCCTGGCAAGCTTTGAAGGAAGGGAACAGCTTGGGGGCTGTAGAACTTCACTGATGTACCGGTTGCTGTTCAGATTGCCCACAATTCTTAAAATTGAGATCGTCCATGATATGCTATGGAACCCCAGACCATAACAGACCGGGTGTTCGTCCACTGTGACGTTCGATAATGCACTCCGAAGGTGGCTTTCACCGGCATAGCGTCTGGACACGAATGACACCATCATGGTACCACAAATTAAAGTGGGATTCGTCAGAAAACACGGCATGCCGCCAATCAGCACGCCAGTCTCTATGCTGAGCGGCCCATTGTAGCCACAGGCGGCGATGATTTAGCGTGAGAGGGATCCTGTATAAAAGGAGTACTTTAGCGCGCAGTCCACGCTGCAGCAGACGTCTACGAATTGATGAAGCACAATGAAACACCTGTAGCTATTGACCACTGTGCTGGCAATTGTCTAGAGGAGCCGTACGGCCCGTCAGTGCCGTGCGGACCAGGTGTCTATCATTGCGAGCAAAAGCATAAGTAACGATTGGTTTAACGTTTTTACCACTAGCAGATAACCGCAGTTAGCCATACACATGCCTCCCCTACAGTCGTCTATTTATTCGGATCCATCCGTCGTTCAGAGGACGCTGCACTACGGATATATGGATAAGCTGCAGATACGTATGC
>BPLR01009318.1:0-48647 GCA_021605095.1 Caerostris extrusa | reverse complement strand
GACTATTGGAGTGCCATGTCACGCATAAGATCTCTGAAGTGACTGATTAGACCAGAGTTTCCGCCTGTTTTTAACATGAGCCCCTTGGATAAATCGAGATAAAGCAGCCTTTGGCGAATAAATCTCAAAGCTTAAAGGCAAAGCAAGGAAAGTCAAGTCAAGTTAATTTGCTTAATGTTGATAATAAACATACCATGTGTGACTAATTTTTCTATCAATCAGAAATTTAAATATTAGGTTTGGGAGTAGATTTTTATGAATATATTTCTTTTAAAAACTTGCTTTATAAAACTTAAATTTGTGTAATATAAATATATATAGTAAAAGAAACATTTTTTATTGCGGGAAAAAAAAATATTTTTAGGCTGACTCTACATTATCCTGTGATTATATGTTTTTTGATTGTTGTCTAAGGTCAAAGATTTCATTGCAATTATGTTTATATCAAAATTTATCAGAATTTTTCCCTTTTCATTTATAACATTGCTTTCTGTCCTTATTGTAAGTGTTTATGGAACCAAACGTCATGTAAGTAGCTTATTCTATTTTATTATGTAATTATTTTAATATTCTTTTAGTTTAAAATTCTTTAAAATAATGGGATAATTCTTTGAGTAATTTATTTAGTTTTTCCAGATAAATTGTGTTCGACATTCTTCAGAATCTGAAAAGGGAATTTTTAATTTGGCTTATATTAGAGCTGAGGGTTCTGATGATACTATACATTACCTTTGGAGTACTTACAATCTTCCTAGTGTGATAATTGCCAGAACTACCTCTGATACTAAAGTGGACTTAGATATTGATAAATTAAAAACATTTGAAAAGGGTGCTATAACATTTAGTAAAGTCCTTTGGCATCTATAGGATTGACAATTTCTGAGGTAAAAATTAATTTATTAGGATTGCATGTCATATAAAATGTAATATATTTTCCTTTTTAACATAAAAGGTCATTGGAAAATATCAATATTGGCATTTGTTAGTTTTCTATTATTCATATTTTCTGTGATTTTAAATCAGCATCGATCAATATCAATAAAACTAAAGTTAATTTATATTTTATAATCTGTTTGTCACAGATCTGTTGATGATTATAAATTAATGATAATAATATAATTGCAGAAAAAGAATTATAATAAATTACATTTATTATAATTCTGTTATTATCATTAATGTATTGTAATTTACACTGGCACTTTAATCATGGGCCACTTAAATATGCCTTTCATAAGAGTTATTGACAATCATTTTTGTATAAGTAACAGGAATATTAATAACAAAGAAATATTAAATTTTGGACATTAATATTCAACTAGTTATTTTGCATGTTATGGAATGATTAATATTTTTCTTTTTATCTCTTATTATATGAAAATCAAGATAACTAATGCCTATTCTTGATAGTTTATAACCTGAGTAAAAAAAAAAAAAAAATTTGGAACAAATTTTAACATTTATGTATATAATCAGTAATGAATAAGACTTTGTTTATAACTAGTAAAAAAAAATTTTTTTTGCAATTTATTTATGTAGGCTTTCATACTTAAAACTTGAAATCAGTTTTAAATTGTTAATAATTTTCACTGCTTCATGATATAACAGGCATTTATAAAGATATATATAGTCAACAATTTCATTCACTGCATTTTTATATTTTCATTTAAATACATTTTCAATATCATAGTCTACATTTGATTTTAAAATTTAATGGATACTTATGAAAATGTTTTGAGTTCTTGTTGCAGTCATTCCATTTTGTTATATAATATCAAATATTCAATTATTTGTTTTATTCCCATTTAAGTATTTGTAACTTTGGATTTTTTTATTATGTTTTCACAAATTACTATATATCCTTTTCATATTATTATCTATATGTAATATATTTTATATGTTTTTGTATTCGCTTATAGCTAATATATTTTTAAGCTGACATAATGTAAGGGAAGGCTCATGTAGATTAGATATGGCTGATGAATTAAAACTAAATTATTTTTTCTGGAGTTTCGATACATATCTATTGATTTCAAAATATAGAGTAAAATTTGTATTGCAAGAGTTTTAATAGTGTATATTATAAAACATATATGTTGAAAAAAGATTCTGATGATATTTTAAGATATATACTCTCATTGCATGAATCAAATGTCTTTTTATTTAATAATTCTCTATTCTAAGTTTCATTATGAAATTTTAACCTAAAAACATCTCTTCTATTTTCTTCTCCTAATGCTCATATTATTTTTTATTTAAAAAACAAACCACAGATAACTATTTTAAAATTAGAATTTTTTTTATAGTTATTACACTCATGTCCATAAATTAAGGATAATGAAGTTCAGGCAAAGAAAGAGACAGAAGCAAAACAAATTTGACTTATTTGTAAAGTCTATTTGTTAAACAAAAGGTAAAGAGCAAAAAAGATGCTATATGTTTGACATAATTAAAAAAATTGCGATTTTTACTCCCTGGAGCAAATTTCAAAAAAAAGAAACTATTTTACAAAAAACAGTATAACATGGTTAGTATGATGGTTAATATGGAGTATGTCTCCTGCACGATGCAATACAGGCCTTACAATGCCTAGGCATGCTGAGTATCAAATTATCAATCTGATCTTGGGGAATATTACACCACTCATCAAGCAATGCCCTCCGGGTTCCGGTTGACAGGTGGGAGGGGTTGACGGGCTGCAATTCGTCGGCCAAGCATATCCCACACATGCTCTATTGGATTCAAGTCCGAGAGTATGCTGGCCAATCCATACGGGTGATATCCTCCAATTGAAGGCATTTGTCTGCAATGTTTGCACGGTGAGGACGGGCGTTGTCATCCATAAACAGAAATTCAGCACCCATGGCGCCCGAAAAAAACGTACATGTTGTTCCAGAATGACATCCCGATAGATGTGGCCTGTCATCGTTACACTCTGAACATGCAGGTCAGTTCTGAAACCAAGAATAATTCCTTCCGAAATGAGCCATCCTGCACCACCGTAAATGGTGTTCTCTTGGTGGTAATGGGTACCTGGCGTTCTCCATATGAAAGTCCGTCGAGAATCAGACTGCAAACTAAACCAGGACTCGTCAAAAACATCACACACAAGACCACTGTTGCGGTGTCCACAATGCATGCTCTCTACTCCAGGTTAATCACAGGCGACAGTGAGTTGCGGTAAGTGGAACACATCTGACAGGCCTACGAGCATATAGACCAATGTGTCGTAAGCGTCTGTACACGGTCTGCTTTGAAACTGTCATACCGGTAGCTGACGAGACAGGTCTGATGCTGTGCTCCGTCTGTTTCTTTTGGCAGTAATTGCTAAATACCGGTCCTCATTCGTCGTTGTAACTCGGGGGCGACCTGTGCTGTAACATCTACTCACATTACCATCCTCTTGGAATCGTTGCCAAAGCCTGGAGATGACACTCTGGGCGATTCCAAGTTCCTCGGATACTTCCACATTCCAGTTATCCGATAATTCTACCACGTAAAAAATCATCCAAATGCTTCCTTTGTGCCATAACTATGCGGTTATTGCACTGAAAGGCTTTTAGAGCTCTTGTGAACAATTTTACTTCTTTGCCACCATTCCTTATATACCCCTCTCTTACACTCTCGTCATTGTGACGTACTATCCACGCCATCTGGCGGTTTCCTGTAATTTGCATATTCTTCTTCAAGATGTGTGTGATAATTCTACAGGTGAAATTTTTATTTTAGCGTTCAATTTCTGTGTGATTCTGAATTATCCTTAATTTATGGACATGAGTGTATTAGAATAATTATATAATATGCTTAAAGCAAGTAATGTATATTCACTTACCTTTTTTACACTTTATAGCTTTGGCAGTTGTCTTATGAGACAGATATGGCAGATATAAAAAACCCCAGTAATGTAGAAAGTCTGGATCTGTTAAATTTTCAATGGAGCAATGTAACCAATGAAACTTTATCATGTTCTGATACTGCTGCATTCATTAATCTGCAAGCATATGGAGATAATCCAGTTTTCTCAAATAACGGGCTTTTTGAGTTGCAGGTTTGTATTCAAAATAATATTGCTACAAATGCTTGATGTTTATTATTATATAAATAAATTTGGAAAATGCCATCCAAGTCGTAAAGTTATTATTGGTATGGAGGCTGTGATTAAGATTCCAAATTAATTATACAATCATATTCTAATATGTTTAAATGAGAATTTTACAAATCTAAATATTATTAAAAAACAAAGAATCATAAATTTCTTATATAAATTATCATTGCTAGTATATTTCTCTAAGCATTGTAGTGTTATTTGGTTTATATAGTTATATTATTTTTTCTAAGTTGACAATTTTTTTTTTTTACAATATACTTTTGCTTTAGACTATTAGTTTAAAAATTTCTAGATATTTTTAGTAGCGGTATGCAAAAAGGAAGCAAAATATTTATTAATTTTTTTTTTTTTTTTATGTAGTCTTTAAGGATGTTAAAAAAATAATTAATTAGCAGTATTGGAAAGAAATATAAATAATAAGAATTTAAAATCCAGATAAAATTTGTCGAGAAAGTTAAACATAGCAAATTCTTTATTTTATCATGTGACACCTAAAACATCTCATTAAATTAATCTTGACATACTTTAATTTTTTTATTTCTAAAAACTTCTCAAAATAAACAAAATTAAAATGTGGAAGTAAATTTATTAAAATCAAACTATAAATATGAATATAATTTCAAACAAATTCATTAAATGAAAATTGAATTTTCCTTACCAAATAGATTTTGATATTTTTCTAACTTTCTTTTCTATGTGAAATGTTATTTTATAAAATAAAAATTCTGTATTAAAAAAAAAAAATTGTTAATTTTAGAAATTAATTTTATTTAAATTATAAAATAAGTATTGTAACAGAATAAAATTTAGTATATTGAATATCTAAATTTTAGATAAAATTGTTAAAAATTACTTTGTTACTATTTCAATTGGTTGTAACATTATATTTTAAAGTGACTCAACATTTCTGAAATCTCAAAATTTGATGAAAATATTGATTTTATTATACTTGTACTACAATTATCTATTTGTTTTAATGAAAATTTTTAGTAAAATTTTTAGAGTCACATAATCTACAACTGTTTTTTAAACCTGTTTATTTTTCTGCCATGTAAAGGTCACACTCTTTTCATATTTCATTGCCTCTTTTATTGACTTATCTTTTTTAATAATGCATTGGAGAAATCACTACTGTGTATGTATATTATTGCGATAGCTATAATACATAGATTTAGATTCATTTAAATAGTGATGTATATGTATCATTATTGTGTATACGTTACAGTGCAGATTTTTATTATTTTTCATTTGTTCTCTGCATAAATTAGCTTATTATATGGAAGCTGTATTTTTGAATAATAATGTTACTTAAGTTTATTTTATGTAATGTTGATGTATGAGGCAGAAAAGGTTTGTGTGATTATGAAACACTGTATGCAAACTAAATAATTCTTTGTTTAACAAATTCTGCAATTAGAGTTATAAGAGGAAATATAGTATGGTCTACTTTAAAAACTGCAGAATTTGTTAGTATATGTATAGGAAAATTTGTGGAATTTATACCAATTTAAAATTTTACTCAATCTATTAGCATCAATTAAACTCTTAGAAAGATGCAGGCAATGTAAACCCAAAAGACAACAAGAATCTTCATGATTCAACAAAATACAACCCTGTTGTCTTAAAAATATTTTTATATATATATATAAAAAAAAAAGGATATTCCTTCTGTTAGGGATCAGTATATGATAAAATCATATTGCAGATTATACAATGGCTCATATTTAAAATTCTTTGATTATTCATCAAGGAAATGTTATATGAGAATTAAAGAAACTGTTACAATTAGGAAAAAAAAAAAAAATTAATGAAAATAATGGTAAATGAAAATACTCTTATATAGTTCAGAGTGTTTTGGGAAATTGTTAAGGCAATTTCACATAATATATTTTCTTATAAATTTAATAATTTTTTAAATTTAATTCAAGTTATATTAACCTGAAAAGCATTTTTTTATGTAATTAAGTTATATTTTTTTATAGTTTTCATGAAATTTTTAATGTAATTTTTAAAAATGATAATTTTTAGAATTTTAACTTGATTATACTTATAAAGATACATTTGTTATTATTTGGACAGTTTTCAGTTCTTGGCAATAAACAAGCTGCTCAGGATTTTCCTCATCTAATTTATACTGGTAATTCTACACAAATTAAAGTTGCATTGAATAATTTGTACTTGAAAAATTCTACAAGGATTCGTTATGGCTTAGAAATACATATGTTTTCACCTCTAATGCAAGCTTGTCCAAAGTTAGATTGTAAAGCAGTTATTACTACTTTAGTTAGTGATGAGTTTTCTCCTGGAATATTTTCTGTAAGTTTATTTTTAATTTTTAAAAATATATTATTATATTTATTTTTATTAAAATATATATTATTATATTTATTTTTATTAAAATTATTATATTTTTAACTTTTAAATCTGTTATTAAAACATTTTTATGTTTAGAAAATTGTATTTATGGAAAGTTAAGCTTTAAATATTTATGCCCAAAATAATTTTTTAAAAAAAGAAACTTTAAATTACAACATTGTAAAATTTTATTATAAATTTATCAAACTTTTCAAATGGAAATAGGAAGTCAAGTTTAAAATATAAAATATTTTGTATAAGGAATTAAGAAAATAAAGAATGTTACCTATTGCTTTTAAAATATTTTAAAGAATATCTCAGTGCCTAATTAAATTTAAATTTTCTATTATTTCATTTAGATTGTAAAAAATAACAATTCTTCCGTTTAGAATTTTAGATATTAAATGATTGAATAATACAGTAGAACCTCTTTAAGTTGAACCTCGATAAGTCGAAAACCTCCACAACTCGAAAATTTTTTTTTGTTCTTTTTCCTTCAAGCCCCAAAACCTCCATTACTCAAAATTTCAACCCTCTATAAGTCTAAATAATTAGTCAATCCCCACAAGCCATTTTGGTATATATTATCCCTCCGTAGTAACTCGAAAAAAAAAAAAAAAATGGATCTCTGTATCTCGAACATTAGCATTGCTTGATTTTACAATCTTTTTACAACCTTACAACTCGATCATTTGAAACTAATTACCTCTGTAGCTCAAAGAAAAATAAGTTACCGACTTTAAGGATTTGCCAACAATACATGTCATTGTTTCTTAGAAAACAATGTATGAGTATATAGTAAATAGAATAACCAATTCTATGAAAGAGCAACTCAGAAGAAAAAGAATTTTCTGCTTTTTATAGCTTAGATAATGCTATAGATAGAGAATGATCGAGATTGTATAAAGCAAAAAAAATAAATAATAATTGACTTTTTAATACATAGTATTTTTAATTTTTAAGGTTGTTTCAGAATTATTTTGATTTTTATTGTAGTACATATAACTTTAAGTTGCAAATAAACATGTTTATTACCACTGTAACTTGAATTTGTATTTATTTTGCCTCTCTAATTCAAAATAAGTTAGAAAGAATCTAGGCTTCTACAAGATGAATATTTCTTTACAAAATCCGTAAGTTGAAAACTCCATAACTCGAATTATTTGACATCTCCCTTGAAGTTCGACTTACAGAGGTTCTACTGTATTATAAAATAAAAATGTGAAAATTATTTGAAATTTAAGATTAAAGTATTGAAAAATTGCAGATACTTTTTTGTTATTTTATAATTTTATTGCTTTACGATAGAATATCATTCTCTCATCTTCTTTTTGACTTTTGGTTCTCAGCTGATATGTTATATGAAAGTTATCTAAAAATTCAGGTATTGGTTATTTTTTTTAGGATGTTGATATTTTATCGCCTTGCTCTCAAGAGGATAGTGAAAAAGGTTCCTTTCTTACCTGGCGACCAGTAGCTTATACAAGTAAAGAACCTAGTGTGGCTAATTCTTCTGATGCAAAATTAACTTCTGATTGTTCTTTTACTAATATCTCTCATGTAGAAAGCATTGCTGGATTATTTTATAATGATCAGAAAAATACTATTGTGAACATATTTAATGTTACATTTGGAACTAAAGGAGATGGCTTTTATCCTAAAACTGAATATGTTACATGGTAAGATTATTGCATATATTTTTTTATTTCTGTAAAATTTAAGTCAAATAATTAATTTAAAATGGAATAAATTTATTAATTATTTTGATTTAACAGTTAATGAATATTTGTGTAATTAATGTATTTTAATTAATGATTATGTAATTTAATTATTTTAATAAATTAATGCAAACTGTTTAATTACATTATTTCTAAAGATGACAATCACATGTTTTAAAACATCTTTTAGCTTTTATAAAGTAGTTAAAAGTTTTAGTTTTTACTCTACATCTTTTAGTTTTTACTTTTATTGTATTAATTTACTATTTAGATTTACTGGTTCAGTCGATGTTACCAGGCATATTTATTCTAAATCAACTTTACAGTTCATTATTTTATTGTTTATGTATTCAATTTCAAATATGATCTTACTGTACACTTAAAAGTATATTTGTCTGCTTATCTATAAAAAACTAAAATAAGATCATGCTGAGATAAAACTGTTATTCAAAGGCAATATATTATGTACTAAATTGGAGGACATAAATTCAACTTTTAGTGTTTAAATTATTTATAGATCAAATATTTAATTCAAAACATAGTTAAAATTTTTTTCTAAAAGTGGTTTAAGGTTAATTTGGTAATTTTTAAAAACTCAATGCTATTTATTGATGATATGTAATAAAATTTTGCTTCCTAATACTCATAATATTGTTTCTTAAAAACAGCAATTCCTTTTAAAATTATAGGTATTAAATTATTAAATAAAGGTGTAAAATAATGTGAAAATTTTAAATTTAAGATTAAATTCCTGAAAAATTACAGACACTGTTTTATTATTATTTTGTAATTATTCTGATAATGAATTATCATTACATCATCATCCCTTTTACTTTTGGTTCTACACTGATATATTATACAAAAATTATCTAAAAATTCAAGTATTCATTATTTTTATTTAAGTGCTACTTATATTTTCCTAACACCATTTAGTTTCATTTAATTAATTTAATATTGTCATTGTATATTCCTTTATTTTTAAAATTAGACGAATATTCATAAAAAAAAATGTAATTTTAACATTAAATTTTCTTTTACAGGTCATTAATGCTTGGGACTGGTTTATCTGTTCATACTAAGCTATCTATCACTGCAATAGTTTTTATAAGTGTTGGTATGGCTGCTCTGTTATTCTTTTCTGTTGTAGCTGGTATCTATTATGCTGCTCAATATTTTCGAAAAAAACCTGATTTGTTATTAGCCGAGTCTTCTGTAAATTAACTCTGTTCCGTTTTAATCATGATACAATTTATTTCTAAAATTATTTTTTTAAATATATAATTTAGAATGGTTGAAGGCTTAAAAAATGTTTTGAAATTTTTCAAATCTTATAATTGGACTTCATGTTTCAATTTCAAAAATATGCATAAATAACATTTAGGGAAAATCATAATAAATTTTTCAAAATCAGATATAAAATTTGTTAGGAATTGTTTATTCATCTACATAATTTTTATATAAGAACACATAAAATATTTATTCAGGGATTTAGAAGACTAAACATTAATGTTATCAAAATATATTGCTTTTGTATTTGATTAGTAGTGTATATATATAAATATATATATATATATATATAAGTCTTGAAACAAGTGTCCCTTAATTTTAAAAGAAAAAAAAAATGAAGGTTAAAATTTAAATTATTTTTTTTTTATTTGAAAACAACCAAGTTTATAAAAGTTTAATATTGGCTCTTCTCATCGTATAACAGACATTCATGACTATGTTCAACTATGTTAGATTCTATGAACTAATTACTGGATGGATGATAACATCATTAATGCTTTTATTTAAATGGCACAGATATGCTAACTTCTTACTGCAGAAAAAATTTTTGAATTCTTGGAGGGAAAAAAAAAAAAAATCATAAGTTGACAAAAAGGCAGCAATTTCTGAATCTAGTATAGCTGCACAGAGAGATTATCATTTTGGTTGATTCCATATGATTATGAAAGCTCGTATTGAAATGTATTTAGTAGTGGTTACTTTCTGTATTTATTGTATTGTTTTTTTTTCATTATGTACAGAATTAAGTTGTTGATTTCAATTTTACTGGAAACTGAAAACATAAATTTTTTTTTAAAATGTGTGATTGTACAGTATATATGTGTATTTTTTTATGTATTTCCTAAATAATTTTGTATAAATGTATATTTTCTTTAATATCATTTGGATTTTCAATTCTAATCTTGTAGAATTGAATCATAGAGCTTATTTTGTATCTTCTCCTTCACTGAATATATTAAAAAATGTTAATTATATCATAAAATACATTTTTCAATTTATAAAATATAAAAATCTTATGCTAATTTTAAAATACAATATTTTTATTACAAATTCATTGACAAGCAAAAATATTTTAACTTTGTAATTTTATATTTTATTTAAGAATGTATTAATCACAATTTCAAATTTGAAAAATTTTATATCAAATTTTGATATAAATTGTATTTTTATATATTTATATTTGATAATATCTAAAAATTTAAATATTTTGCTGTACCAAAATTTTCTATGATATACCAAAGTGTTACTTGTATTTTGTTTGGTGAAACATATCGTATATTTTTTTATGTGCATGAATGTTTGAGTAGTTAAAAACTGTTCTAAAATCTAATTTAATTAGTTGTATAATTTATTTTATGTACATAGTGATATACAATACAAGTGTTGTAATACAGTGTTTGTTTTGTTATTGTATTTAAAAAAATATAAGATATATAAAGGTTATAGTATTGATTCATAAAATTTTTTTGTCTGGATTTAAGTTATTAATTTCCATAGATCATTCATAGATATATCACAAAACCTATTATTAGAACTAATGTGTAAAAATTGTCAAGGCACGTTTGCCTTTTGAAATAAAAATTTTAAAGTTTAGATGTAAATGTAAACTATATTATGGGAATAATGATTTACATTAAATTAGGGAGAAAATATTTTTATGATGCCATATAAGTATATATTTCAAAACACATTTAATTGGTATTAAAATTTTTTTTTTCTTTATAAATGTTGAAAATTAACTTGAGCACTTAGATTAAACAATTTTAATTAAATATTTGAGCACTTTTGGTATTAAAATTAAAATTAGAAATGCTTGAATTATTTATTTATGAAACAAATATGAAATGCCAGTTTCATAAAAAGAAAAAAATACCTTATTGATAAACAAAAAAATTCAGAAATTTTTTTAGGTTTTATAAAAGTATAATTTTTTAATTATGAATAAAAATAAAAATTAGGCAATAGGATAATCTTAAAAAAAGAAAACTTTTAACTACAGGAATACTATTTTACTTTATCATTGTAGTATTACAAATTTTTTTTTTTTTACAAGTTTATTGGCTGATTAAATTGTAATGTAACTGTAAAATGAGACCTATGTTCCTTCTACTATGATCTGTGTAAATTTGTAATGACTTTTTAATTTCTTTGTTATTAAATATTTAAGTATGCTCGTTTTGAAACCTGTCAAAATTTTTGTATCTACATCGAGGATGAGCAGTTAAATCTGAAATCTTTCCTTTGGTTTTGGTGGTAGGATGCAAATGATTCTCATTAAATTACAATTTACATCTGTGAGAAAAAAGGTATTCATTAAAAATTGTGGCAGCAAAATGCAAGATTAGTGTAGCAGATCACCATAGTGCATCTTAAAGTTGTAACATTTATACAAAATTTGAAGTTGAAGGGGTGGGAGGGAACTTTTTTTCAGGAAAATTAATTTTAAATATTTATTTTATTTCTATGATGAAGTTGAGTTTTGAGTAAGATAAACATATAGTAAAAGGAACAGTTGCCTCCCTTTAAAAAAAAATTATGTATTTTTATTCTCGCATGTATTTGAAAAAATTTTTTTGATGTATACCGCCCTGCCAGTTGTGATTCTCAAACACCACTGCTTAAACACATTTAGCATAAATATAAAACTTTTTAAAATGGTGATTATGATGAAAAGATAGAAGTTGTCAGAAAGAAGTCAGTTTGGGATTCTGTAAAAACACCAAGCCAACATGCTTGGTGGCCTGGACTTTTGCACAAACAACTTTTAAATTCACTAGCTTCTGAGGTATTGTTAAATTAAAAACAAAAATCAAATTTATATCGTCCATTAATAACCAAAATCTCCATAATACAGCTAAGTTAATATCCACCAATAGAATACTCTTCGGAGGATCAGCGATTGGGATTGTTGACCTGAAGGCTTATTCTTTTTGTCTCTCAACAGCAAGAGAACACACACAATGTCTTTTAACAAAAAACAAGTCTTTTCTTCTTTTTGAAACTATGACATCGATGAAGATTCTGAACCACCACACTTTCGCTCTCGCTGGAGATGACTACCTTTCTTTCTACACTTTTTTTTACTACTCTGCACTTCCGTAGATCATCTTCACATATCTTATTTCGTTTCCTCTCTCTCACATTTCATCTCTTGCTCAATTCTTCCTCTATTACCGTCTGTTTTCCATGTTCTTTCTTTAAACCCCATTTTAATTTGCATATTTGGCCAGATTCTACATCAAAGGCATCATCTTAAGGCAACCACTGATATTAAGGAGAAAATCGTTCCATTAATCCCAATTGGCTGACCCCTTCACTCCACGTTGGAACAACCACTTCTATGAAGATCTACTTTAGAGCCGTTAAGTCATTAATCAGTCTGGCATTTACTACTTTTAAGGTGGTGACCGTTATGATGCCTTTTTTTTTTTATCCACAAAGAGGAATTGGAGAAGGGAACTGGGTGCAGGGAGACCCTCCAGGTTGGTGCTGCTGAACAGCGCCAACCTGGAGGGTTCCATACAGAGATCTTCCTTTGAGATGCAGACCACACAGACTGACTTGTGTGAGGAGTTTTTATTTCTTTTCCCAGTGACAAATATCTATTGACAGTTTAATTTAATTTTTTTTTTACAAATTAAAAATACATTACAAATTTATAAAATTCTAGACAAAAAAAAAAAAAATGACAAAAACAAAGCTCATATGATATACCAAGGTAAAAATTTAATTTAAATAATAAATTAAATTCTAGACTGTATAGCGATACGACATGCAAATGACTAACTGCAATAACTATTGACGAATTATTATCTATTCGTCGAAATCTTAATCTATATGTAGATTCTAGTGCATAAATGGATCATTTTTCATCATGCGAAGAATTGAAATTTGCAGAGTTAGAATTAGCATGACCAGGTATAAATTAATGAATACAAAATTTAATAATGTTTGCAAAATTTGCTGCTATTTTGCCCACTTTCCATTTTAATTTTTGTACTTAAAAGTTGATATAATTTTAGCTATTAAATTTCGAAATTAATTAATTTTAATATTAAAGTAATCAAAATTTGTAATCAAATCAAGAAGGTACCTTCTTTGATGTAATATTGTTTGTTTTCCACATTTAGTTTTACGAATTTTTTTAATGCTTTGATATTCTTAAAAGTTGACCTATTTTTGAGTCAACATTGGGATTTAATTATATTAAAATGTTTCAGTTTTTAATAATTCATTTTGTTTTTCTATTTTAATATAACAATGTCTATAGATAATGTTATGAACATTTATAAAATTCTATTGAAGTGAACTTTACGAAAAAAATTTGAACTTATTTAAAGCATTTAATTTTACATGCCATTTTAGCATTTTCGTATTAAATTTAGTGCTACAATTAATAAATTTTGACACAGGGCAACGGGCGTACCGGCTACGGAGTTCCAAGGTGGTTTTAAAACCACAAAAACCTCCACATCTTAATTTAGTTAACACATTTGCATATACTCAATTTGCTTAAATTAATGAATAGTAATTCAAATAAAATAAAAAAAATACATTTTAAGAAAAACATTTCTTGCTGGAGAACAATTAAAGCAAGAGATCGAAAAAAGCTAAAGCTATCGGTACAATTAGGAGTCCGTTGTCGATGCCCAAAAATAAAAAGGTTAAAGTTAAAACAAAATAAAAAAGGAATTTAAGATTAAAAAAAGTAACAAAGTGCATTAAAAATTACAAAATTGCAGTCAGCTGAACATGTATTCAACATACAAAAAATATTATCAGATAAGGCTTGACTGGCTCGCCGGTAGATGGCGCCATCAGTCAATTTGGTCGACATTGGAAAAACCTGACCAAAGTCAGGAAAAACACATTTTTTATTCAATAATTATTTTTAAAGTCCAGGTAGTACTATAAGTACTTAGTTTACATGATTTGACTAGAGCAGTATTAATTTACTATTGAATAAAGAATTTAAAATTTAAAGTTATTAAAATAAATGTATTAAGATTGAAGTATAATTTAGGTCAATCAGTGCTGTGAGCCGGTTAAAGACGAGTTTGCACCCGTGCCTAATTGTGAACGCAATAAATATCTTTATTTCAACCGGCTATTAAATTTTTTATAGTTAGATAAATTTAAGGATCGATATTAAGGTGGAAACTGTATTTAAACTCATACTAACTAGCTTTAACCTCAAGTTATAGAAAAAAAGTGTACAATTTTATTTCGTAATTAATAGTTTACCACGTAATTGTTATCGATATCATGATTAGTTGTAAAAACAACTGTATAAATAAAAGAAAATAAAAATTATGTTATTATGTTATGCCATAAGATATCTACTTATTGCTATTATAACAGATTTCTTAAAAAAAAAAAAAAAAAAAAAATAAAATAATAAAATAAATATATTAAATTAATATAATTAAATATAAAATAAATATTTATTTAAAAGAAGTAATAAAATTCATGTTGGGTTGCATATGTTCTATTTACATAGTAGGAAAAAGATTAAAATATGACATTAAGATAGGGAAGGAGAAATCAATACAAAAGGATAGCATGATAACAAAGAAATTGTAATTCAGCAAAAATATCTTAAAATTTTGAACACAGCTATATTTGTATAAATTTCCAATTTTTTTTTCCTATGAGGGGGAAAAAGAAAGAAGATATTTATATATTTATATACTAAAGATATTTAGTGCACCCTGGGTAACCTGAATCTGCTACAGAACTACCATTCTAGCAGTGAATGACTTCAAGTGAAAATGCTCAGTATACGAATAACAACAGAATTAATAAAAAAATTTACAATTATAATAAATGATAATCAGCAACATTTAGATAAATAAATTAGTTATATTTGGAACTGTCTCTTGTATCTATTGTGATGAAATTGACAAAAAGACATTGAAAACAGAAATTCTGTTATAATAATCAATAATCAGTCGTGCTATTTTGATAAATGGTAATCTGCCAACATTTAGAGTTTTAAAAATAAATTAAAGTTATTTTTGGAACTGTCTATTTTTATCTCTCTTATTGTATAAGTTGTGAAAAATAATGAGAAAACGACATTGACTACATAAATTCAGTGTTTATGTGAAACTAAACTGTTCAACTTTAGTCAAAAATTTGAGTTGATCGAGACACATATTTCGACATTTGCTTAAATCTGTAGCAAGAGTGATTCATGAAAAATCAATAAAAGTGCTTGATTTACTACTGTCCCCATAAAGTAAGACCAATTATTTTTTTTTTCAAAAACTCCTTATTTATTCTTCCAAATTTATTTCATCACCTTCAAAGTAATCCCCTCCGGATACAATGCACTTATGCCAACTTTTTTTCCAAACCTCAATGCATGCTAAAAATTCATCGGCATAATTTGTCATTAAATATTAAATAGATTCAAAGCTCGCGGCGATTCACGTTGAGTCTCTTCAATGGACTCAAAACGGTCTCCCCGGACTGGTCTTTCGAGTTTAGGGATTAACCAGAAGTCGCACGGTGTGAATACGGTGGTTGTGGAACGATATGGGTTTCATTTTTGGCGAAAAAGTCACGAAGAATCAATGCAGTGTGAGTTCAGTGTTTTCGGTACCCATCGAGATTTGACGCGTTTGAAGCCCAAAATGGAATTGACCGATCCTTTTGAAATTCCAACGTCATTAGCAAGGTCTCTAATTGTAAATCGACGGTTTGAAAGAACCAAATCTTTAATTTTTGGATGTGAGCTTCGTCGGTTGAGGTTGATGGTCGACCAGAGGGCTCTTCGTCTTCAACGCGTTCTCTGCCTTCTTTAAACTGTTTATACCACTTGTATATATTTCTTTATAATATAGGAATGCTCACCGAATGCCTTTTACAACGTTCTATACTGTTCCGCAAACAAAATTGAATGCAAGTTCTTTTCTCAATTCATTCAGACATTTCAAAAATCGCCGAAATCCTTTTAGAGTCTCACAAAGCCAAGCGTAACTCAAACACTAATGAATATTTTTACGTGAAACTTGCATAGATGTCAAGGACAGTGACAGTAAAAAAAAAAAAAAAAAAAAAAAAAAAAAAAAAATGAAATTCCATAATCTAATTGAACAATTTAAATTTTATTCTAATTTTAAATTGAAAATTGGTTCTTACTTTTTGGACACAGTTTTAGATGGTGTGCTCTGAGAATGCAATTAAAGGGTCGAGATTCCCTTTGTTCTCTAAATACTATATGTATACCATTTTAGTTCCCCATTTTTGGACTTATAATTATGTCATTAAATGTTACGAATCATTGCAAACGGAATATTGATTGGTTTTCACTTTGTATATCTTCATTTAAGGAACGCTATATTTAATCTTCATCGAAGGTATTACAATTAGTTACAAATCAATATATCGTTCATTTTTGATAGAGGACTTCACTTGCAAATAAATATGATGCTTTAAGAAATTATGGCAACAAATTAAGTAAAATGATAATTATAACCAAACTTAGGCAAAACTAAAACATAGGAAACAGTTATTAATTTAATTCTTAGTAATACATGTTTTATCCTTTGATTTTGGAGATAAATCATTATTTATGATCATTAAAAAAATCTATGTAAAAACGTTTCCAGTACAAACAATATAGATTTAACGGATTAATGTTTCATTCTAGACTAAATTTGTTTCCTCAAATACTCGAAAATGCTGTTTAGAAAATATTTGTCCTTGAGATGATGATCCAGTTAAGAAAAATAAAATTGCTATTGTACATTAAAAATGTTTATTTATCATATCTTGATTCACTAAAGGAAACTTCACAATATTGCTAAGCAGTTTAGGCTTAGAAAATTTGATACTATAATATATATCTAATGCACTATATACACTGAAGTGACAAAAGTCGGGATACCTTTTAATATCGTGTCGGCCCTCCTTTCGCCCGGCGAAGCGCAGCAACTCGACGTGGCATGGACTCAAAAGTCGTTGGAAGTCTTCTGCAGGAATATTGAGCCATGCTGTCTCGATAGACGTCCATAATTGTGAAAGCGTTGATGGTGCAGGATTTTGGGCACGAACAGACCCCTCGATGATGTCCCATAAATGCTCGATGGGATTCATGTCGGGCGATCTAGGTGGCCAGATCATTCGTTGGAATTGTCCAGAATGTTCTTCAAACCAATCGCGAACAGTTGTGGCCCGGTGACATGGCGCATTGTCATCCATAAAAATCCCATCGTTGTTTGGGTACATGAAGTCCATGAATGGCTGCAAGTGATCTCCAAGTACCTGAACATAAGCATTTACAGTCAATGTTCGGTCCAGTCGCACCAGAGGACCAAGTCCATGCCAAGAAAACAGCCCACACCATTACGGAGCCATCACCAGCTTGAACAGTGCCTTGCTGACAGTTTGGGTCCATGGCTTCGTGGGGTCTGCGCCACACTCGAACCCTACCATCAGCTTTTACCAACTGAAATCGGGACTCATCGGACCAGGCCACGGTTTTCCATTCATCTAGGGACCAACCGATATGCTCACGTGCCCACGAGAGTCGCTGCAAGCGATGTCGTTCTGTCAGTAAAGGCACTCGAGTCGGTCTTCTGCTGGAATAGCCCAAGAAAGCCAAATTTCTCCACCCAGTTCTAACAGACAAGTCCCTTGTACGTCCCACATTGATTTCTGCTGTTATTTGACGCAGTGTTGCTTGTCTGTTAGAATTTACTACTCTTTGCAGACGTCGCCGGTCTCGGTCGTTAAGTGCAGGCGGTCGACCACTGCGCTGTCCATGGTGGGATGTTATGCCTGAAATTTCATACTCTCGGCACACTCTTGACACAGTGGACCTGGG
Organism: Caerostris extrusa; assembly: GCA_021605095.1. Lineage (NCBI taxonomy): Eukaryota > Metazoa > Arthropoda > Arachnida > Araneae > Araneidae > Caerostris > Caerostris extrusa. Next base: position 30,349 of record BPLR01009318.1, on the reverse strand, counting down.
AATGTTGAATTCCCTAACGATTTCTGAAATGGCATGACCCATGCGTCTAGCTCCAACTAACATTCCGCGTTCAAAGTCTGTCAATTCCCGTCGTGCGGTCATCATCACGTTAAAACCTCTTCACATGAATAACTTGAACAGAAATGAAAGCTCTGCGAAAGCACTGCGCATTTATACCTGTTCTACGCGATGCTACTGCCATCTGAAAATTTGCATATTGCTATCCCATGACTTTTGTCACTTCAATGTATATATGCATATTGTATGTTATGATAGACATTGGACTAAACGGCCCCGGCCTGTGTGGATCACTATATATTTGATAACAAACTTTTTTAGGTATAAATATTACATAGATTGGATTAATAGAAAGCATTTCACTAATCCTTTTTACTCTTAGTTCTTACATAAATCGAATCACATACTAAAAGGCATTAAATCTATGTAATATCATTGATAAAGTTTGTTCTTTATTCTTATGTAATGTTTATTTTGCACACACACACACACACACACACACACACACACACACACACACACACACACACACACACACACACACACACACACACACACACACACACACACACACACACACACACACACACACACACACACATGCATCTGAGGGGGAAAAACAGTTTTTCTAATACATTGACAGACAAGGAAGAGTTCTCTTGTGACGAGTTTCTTACTCTTTATCTGACTTGGAAAATATTTGGTGCGCGTAAAGAAATTCTTGAAGTTGTATTTCTCTGGAAAATCTCCAATAATGAGAACTTGAAAGTTTAACAAATAACTGCAATGTATCGGAAAATTCTGAAAGCGAATGTTGATTTGATATTTTATGTTGTTATTTTTTTTTTTTTAAGAATCAGAATGAAAACTTTTGGTACGTTATGGAAAATCCACATTGTAATTGTCTTTTTCTCCTTAAAAACGAAGAAATTTTTTTTTTTTCCAATATTTTTATGGAACAGAAAATTTTGTTATATCTTTGATTTTGAAATTTAATTTTAACAATTTATAATGAATGCTAAATTTAATGTTCTATTAAACTGTTATTTAATATGAATACTATTTGTAAAAATACTACTGTGTCCAAAATGTAAGACCAATTTTCATTTTAAAATTAACGTGGCTTATAGTATTTCAAACTTTTTTTTTTTTTTTAGGTTGCTGGCCCTGTCCTTGACATCCGTGTGAAATTGGACGTCAAAATATTCATTAATGTCTGAGTTATGCTTGGCTTTGTGAGACGCTAAAACTGATTCCGGCGATTTTTGAAATGTCTGAATTAATTGAGCAAAGAACTTGCATTAAATTTTGTTTGCGGAAACGTATAGAATGTTGCAGAAGGCATTCGGTGAACATTCCTATATCGGAAAGAAATGTTTACAAGAGGTATAAACAGTTCAAAGAAGGCAGAGGACGCGTTGAAGACGAAGAGCTCTCTGGTCGACCATCAACCTCAACAGCCGAAGCTCTTGTTCAAAAAATTAAAGATTTGGTTTTTTCAAACCGTCGATTTACAATTAGAGACCTTGCTGATGATGTTGGAATTTCAAAAGGACCGGTCAATTCCATTTGGGGCCTCAAACGCGTCAAATCTCGATTGGTACCGAAAACACTGAACTCACACTGCATTGATTCTTCATGACTTTTTCACTAAAAATGAAACCCATATCGTTCCACAACCACCGTATTCACACCGTGCGACTTCTGGGTATTCCCTAAACTCAAAAGACCACTCCGGTGACACCGTTTTGAGTCGATTGAAGAGATTCAACGGGAATCGCCGCACGCTTTGAAGGCCATCCCTGCCGATGACTTTTTAGCATGCATTGAGGTTTGGAAAAAAAGTTGACAAAGTGCATTGTGTCTGAAGGGGATTACTTTGAAGGCGATGAAATAAATTTGGAAGAATAATTGGTCTTACTTTTTGGGCACAGTAGTAATATTGTAGAATAGTAAGTATGTACAGTGTTGATTTATAATAAATTACGATTATATTGCGTATATATATTGTTGATTTATATTAAATTGTGTTGATTTATAATAAATTATTATGAGGATTTATAATAAATTACCCATTATTATTAATTTGGATATAATATTAAAAATATTTCCAAATAAAGAAAACGTTTCGAAGCATTTTAAATTATGTGATCAATGCCAGATTTGAGCTACTTACTTGTAAGGTTTTTAATTTTTAAATCGTTTTTAATTTAAAAGAATTAAGTTTTGATTTATAATAAGCCTGCGAATACATTGGCGGCATTATCATGCTTCTAATATTGTTTTTATCAAACTCCACTAATCTTATTTCAAAAACCCATTGTATACACCATACAAATAATACATTAAAACTCTAATTAACACGAGATTTTATACCTCTCATTACATTTGCGCATATGTAAAAAACAAGTAATGTAAAAAAAAATTTTTTTTAAGTCAATTCCTACTTTTTTTCACTATATTACATAAAATCTTTTATAAATAATTTTCATTCATTCTGTTTAAGTTCATCTGGCGCCAACTATTGGTAGATATGTGCAACTTAAATCTAAAAAAAACCCCTAAAATTAATGAATTAAATTTAATTAATGAATTAATATTTGAAAAAACTGTTTTAATTGACATCCACTACAAGTTTAAAAAAATGTATTTGAACTTGATATGTTTAAAAAGTATTTCATTAACGATTGAAAATTTGAACAAGATATACATATAGGGAGAGTGTGAAAAAAAGGAATTGAAAAAAGAAGAGTTTATATGCTTTGTGCAACAGTTGCTATGCGATTGAAATGTTGCATATATTATATTATGTATTGATTCTATTACATGATATCTGTACAGCTAAATTGTCACTATTGAAATAATAACTTTTGTATTTGTAAACGATATAATTGAGATAATACTTTTCATAGAATATGTGCTATTTTTTCCATATATTTTCCCATCTAAAAATAGAAAAACAATTGCTAGCTGATAAAAAAAAATAACAAAGAAGTATTTTTAAGAATTAATTTTCTTTTTTATTTGTTTTTGTGTGTTTGATTTTTCTATAGTTGTTATAACTTATATATTATTATAATTACAATATTAGAAATATTTTTTCCAATTAACTCACATTTTTTTAAAAGTACACTACATTTTGTAATAAAAAGTTCACAAGTTTCTGTATTTTGATATTGTTGTATGCTAAATTTTGATTTGTGAATTGATACAAGTACTGGTATAAATTTGAAATGTAAAAAATGTATTTAATAATTTTATTCAAATCTTTATAATCCGCCCTTCATTTGTTTTTAATTATTTATTGGATCATTAATTCGGAAAAATGTCTTGATTTTAATTTGAAAAAAAAGTATTTAAAATATATACTTATTCGTTTATTTTTTAAATTTTTTTTTTATCAGTTTAATTATTTATTATTTAAAAAAAAAATTTATTTGAGAAGATTTTCTATTCTGATTCAACTGAAAAAAATAAAGATTGAATGTTTTGTGATAGTAATTGGTATAATATTTGCTTTTTAATTAAGATTAAGAAATCAAAAGAAAATTTGGATTTTCAATTGACATTTAACATTTTAATATTTTTTTTGTAGTTTATCAGAATTGTCACGTTTATTAAAAAAAAATTAAATGTGCACAAAAAAAATATTAGCCATATTTTCGAATTTCATCAATATTTTTTTTTGAAAAAAGGTGACTCATTTCAAACTATTAAAATTTTAAATTCAAAATGATTTATCATTGAGTAAGTATTGAATGTTTGATTTTTCCAAAGATTTGTAAGCTGACAGATCTTATTTGTATATATTTAATAGATATCTATTGAATCTATTTTTATGGAAAGGAAATTATAGCATTAAAGTGCAGCATGAATTCAAGAATTAGATTAGCTGCTACATAAAATACAATGAAAAAAAGTGAAATAATTATCTCTGAATAAAAATTCAATTAAAAAGTTTAAATTTTCATTTCAAGTTTACCTATGGTATTGTAATAAAATAATTATATTTCAACTGATATATTAATAAAAATAAATTTTAATATAATATATAAATAAGTAGTATTTTATTCTTTTCATACTATTCCTATCGTCTTAATTTTTGGTAGTTCTTAAAAATCAGAGTATAAAGCAATAATAGTTATATAATACAAACTAAGATTTAAAGTTATTTTAAATAAAGAGATTTTTATTGCTTTAGACTACAAGTTCTATACAAAAGCATTTAATTCATTCAATTTTTATTACTATTTATTATAATTTATTGATTATCATATGGCGGTTACTAAATAGATTACAAAGAAAAGTTTTTTGAAAAAGTAAAAAAAAAAAAAAATAATAATTGAATTTTCCTAAAATGAAATTTAAATGCTCAGAAATTATTATTATTCCCATTTGTATAAGAACAATTTTAGTTTTGAAATAATTTACATATGAATTTATGAACATAATTTAGTATTTAAAAAGCATATGAATATATTTAATTTTAGTAAAAAGCATTCTGAATATATTTAACAATTGATAAATTCAAAAAGGACATTCTAAGAAACTGAATAGAGATGTAAAGTGGTTTATTCGTGTATTTAAATGCATTTGTATGAATAATGATATATAATTAAAATATATTCAGAGACTCTTCCTTTTTTGGTTCTGGTTCCATTTATCTCTTTTTTATTCAAATTAGAGGTTTGACAAGTTTAGATGTAATTTTTTAATCCTAAGTTTATCGTTTTCTATTTTTTAACAATAAAATATTCCATTTAATTTCGAAAAATATAATTCCAGTCTTCCATTTTTAAATTTAATGAAGGTGAATGATGCTTAATAATATTTTTATTCATTTGATTATTTTTCCAAAGTATTATTAAAAAAAAAAACAGGAATATAGTTTACTGAGAAATACAAATGAATTGCATAATTACGTAAAATCCAAAGCATGTTATTAGATAGGTAAACAAGAAAAAGTTTTGACCGGAATACAATTAGGTGATTCCAAATTCTAAATGAAAAATGCCTCGCGAGTATTAATTAAGAAAATGTTTCGTTAATTATGGTTTACTTTTGTCAAAAATGTTTTTTGTTGTTTCTAAAAGACTTGAAAGAAATACATATTTTTTTTTTGTCTAGAGTTTTTTATTTTTTACTGTAGAATGTTTTGGATTTACTGTTCATAAGAACACAAGATGAATAATTAAACAATCATTATGGGAATTTTTGATGATTAAACTTACAATTTTATTTCTGGATTGGTTTCTTTGTATCTAAAACTCATATATGTTATTCATAATAACGTTTTTTGATATATCACCATATTATTATATACACCAAACCATACCATACCAGGTCTCCAAAAAACTTGAAAGAAAGAAAACATTTATTTTTTGTCGAGAGTTTTTTTTTGTAGAATGTTTTGGATTTACTATTCAAAAGAACACACGATGAATAATTAAACAACCATAATGGGAATTTTGGATGATTAAATTTACAATGAAAATTTCTTTCTGAGCTGGTTTCTATATATCTAAACTTATGTATGCTGTTCATAACAACGTTTTTTTGTATCACCATATAATTATATATGCCATGCCATACCAGATCTCTAAAAGACTTGAAAGAAAGAACTATTTATTTTTTGTTGAGAGTTCTTCATATTTTATTGTAGAATGTTTTGGATTTACTGTTCAAAAGAACACAAGATGAATAATTAAACAACCATAATGGGAATTTCGGATGATTAAATTTTACAATGAAAATATTTTTTGAACAGGTTTCTATATATCTAAAATTTATATATGCTGTTCATAACAACGATTTCTGTTGTATCACCATATAATTATATATACCATGCCATACCAGGTCTCTAAAAGACTTGAAAGAAAAACCTTTAATTTTTGTGGAGAATTCTTTATTTTTTATTGTAGAATGCTTTGGATTTATTGTTCATAAGAACACAAGATGAATAATTAAATAATCATAATAGGAATTTTTGATGATAAGATTTACAATTTACAATTTCTTTTTGAACTGGTTTCTATGCATCTAAAACTCATATATGTTGTTCATAATAACGTTTCTGTTGTATCACCATATAATTATATATAACATATCATACCAGGTCTCTAAAAGACTTGAAAGAAAGACATTTTATTTTTTGTTGAGGGTTCTTTATTTTTTTAACTATAGAATGTTTTATATTTACTGTTCATAAGAATACAAGATGAATAATGGGAATTTTAGATGATTAAATTTGCAATGACAATTTCTTTCTGATTGGTTTCTATGTATTCAAAACTCTTATATGTTGTTCATAATAACGTTTTTTGATGTATCATCTTATAATGCGTGAATAATTTTTGTAAATATTGTAATATTTTTAAATCACTTTAAAAACTAGCTCCAGAAGTTAACTCATCAGGTTTGAGACATTTATAACCAGTTTCTGTAGAAACACACGTTTCATCTTTTGAGCAGGACGAGTCTTCGCATTCTGGTATGCCTAAACAGAAAAAAAAAAAAAGTTCTTCATTGCAATTAAAAGTTACAGAGAATACAAGCTTTTATTAAAAATATATTTGAAGTGATACTTCAATTCATTTCTTGAGAGAAATCACAAATAGAATTCCTTTTTAACATGAACATAAAACATCTTTTTTAGTATGAAAGAATTTAGTAAAACTGCGAGTAGCGAATTTTAGTATGAAAATATCTATATGCCTATATGATCCAAAATCAATAAACTCGTGAATTTACTAATAAATTTTTTATTAAATGAAAACACATATTTGTTATTGCAAATGAACATTGTTTAGTTTATGTTCTATAATTGAACTCGCAGTAAATGGTCAAAGTATGAATTTTTATCCTATTTGCATAAATTAACGCCGCGACATATATAAACAGAAACATGTTGAAGCATGTTCTTTGGAATGACATTATTTATTCTATATTAACCCTTTGCACGAGGGCTGCGGGCGGAGCCATTTAAAATCTGTCTTCAAGCTCGAGAGCTCCGCTACGGAGACAATGCAAATAACAATATAAATAATGTGTTTCTTTTAATGCGTATATTAAACTTACAAGTGAATTTGATCTTAGGAAAATAATAAATAATTTAATAAGGAAATAATTTAAATGACTCCACTCCGGAGCCTTTGAATGCAAAGAGTTAATATTATTATAGAGTTCTTCTACAAGTGTATTTACATACTCGCACTCTTTAGATAACTCCAAGTAAAAGTATGACAATGCTAGATTTGGAGATCTTCGAGGCCAAAATTATTTAGAAAACATTCTATGTAACACTGAGTTTAATTATTGGAATGCTAACTGCATGATTTAAATTGTGAAAAACGAGTTACTAAAAATTGTGCATTAAATTTCGCATTGTTATCTTGATTGACTTATTTCTAATTATGAAATGCTTTCTAAATTCATTACTCACCACAGGATTTTTAAATAATGCACAATGATAAAACACCTAGCTTCTAACAACGGCGACATAACAGGAAAAATGGTGACTTTTTGATAAGTACATTAACGGAATTAAAATTAATTTGCAAGTTAGACATGTGGCAATATCTGTGGAACACGGCATGAACTATAATAACACAGTATGTGTTTTCATACATTAAAAAGTTTTTAGTAAATTCATGGGTATACACATATTTGGACCTCAATAAAACACATGACTCTAGACGTGTCTATCCCCTGACGGGTAGATTTCAGTGAAATTGAAATTTTTTATAACGCATTGAAAATTTAATGATAATTACATAAAATATAGGAATATTTGGTATGGGATAGGAGAGCTCAGTTTGGATCAGATAAGACAGCAGAATCAACAATTACAGTGCCTATTCGTATATAGCCATGATATATTTCTAGATTAGAAATTCCCTCCATTGAGTATGGAGGGTGTAAACTTTCCTTACCACTGTCATCACAGTGTGAGGGGGAGGGGGTTGGTTTTAAATTGCTATAGGAACCAGAAGATCAACTTCATTGAGAAAATAGTAAACCTCTTTTCATGATGTCTTATTCAATGTAGATTTGAATAAATCAATTAGAATTTCAATTAGAATCAAAGCAATTTGAATAAGGGACCTAAAAAACACAATGCATTTATAAAACAAAATTTAAGGTAGCATTCGTTTTACAAAAAACTTTATGCATTTGTTATCTTATCCATCCAAATTGAGATAATAAAATCAGAAAAAGTAATTATCTGTTTTTTTATTCCAATATAAACTTAAGTACATTATACGTATCTATATTTATCTATCTATCTATCTATATATTATATATGCACACTGCACATCTTGATTTGACATTGAAATTTTTGTCATGTTGTTAGTTGCTTTATTTCAGTTTATCCAATTGCTTTTAAGAAGAGATAAGAATAAATTAAATAAGAAAAAATATAATCCAAGTAAAAAAGTCTTCAAATAATCAATAGGGTTTGACTGCTCCAGAGGTATTAAAGAAAGAGAAGCACCGAAATGTAGTGTTGTGCAAAATTTCTATCACTAAATAATACAAATACGTTAACACACACACACACACACACACACACACACACACACACACACACACACACACACACACACACACACACACACACACACACACAAACCAAGTTAATTTTTCGTTGAAACTAATTATTGATATATAGTTTCGTAATAAGTTTCGTTAAAGATTTTACATCCATTTTTCCGTTTTGTAATTTTGTCATTATTATGATGGGATGAAGCTACAGTCAAGAAAGTACTTTTGTAAGAATTAATATTATTTCAATTCCTTCTATTAGCTTACACTCTCCCTATATATATCTTGTTCAAATTTTCAATCGTTCATAAAATACTTTTTATTCATACACTCAAGTTCAAATACATTTTTTTTGAACTTGTAGTGGATGACACTGGATGTTAATACAGTTTTTTCAACTATTAATTCATTAATTAAATTAAATTCATTAATTTTAGTTTCTTTTAGATTTAAGTTGCATATATTACCAATAGATGGCGCCAGATAAACTTAAAAAATGAATGAAAATTATTTATAAAGGACTTTCTGCAATAGAGTGAAAAAAAGTAGGGATTGACTTTAAATTTTTTTTTTTTATTACTTGTTTTTCATCTTTGTTTTAATAATTGTACTATTCTTCAAACAAGTCCCTTGTCTCTTCAAATTATGTATACACATATTATTATATACATTATATAAAAATATATAATGTGTATATATATATATATTTATAGTATACTAAATAGAATGAAGAATAGTACTTATTTTTAAAGTGAGGTTCGGTATAAGTATTGCGAACATTTCTTCAACTTACGTTTATCGCAGATACGACCTAAAAATCCCAGAGGGCAGCGACATATAAAAATCTCCACTTGAAGTATCATCACATTCTGCTCCATTAAGGCAAGGGAATTCACTGCAAGTCATTTTGGCTGAAAAACCCAATTGAATTAAAAAATGTTTTAGAGGAAGAATATACGCTATACTGGTAAAGTAAAAACGATTTGAGTACAATAGAAAGAAATTCATGCTCATTTTAGTGTCTTTAGAATAATAAAATTTAATTTCAACTTTGTTGGTAAAAGATAAAAATTGATTAAAAATTTTTTTTTAAATAAAATTTCATGTTTTATTTTAAATAAGCAGATTTTCTTAAGAAATATTCATATTTTCTTCCAAAGTTAAGTTATCCCCAAATATTCTGTTCAAAAATCAAAAAAATAGGGGATATTAAATAAAATTTAAAATCTGTGTTTATATCAGTGTATTGAGCCGGCAAATAAAATTAAAAATTTTATATCGCAATGTGAAGTTTTTATATTATGAAATTTTTATATCACTTACAAGAATCGAAGCAACAAAATTGAATATATATCTGATAAAAATAATTTATACAAATAAAATAAAACACATTATGTTTTGCTATAAATTCTTTTTATATACAGAATGACTTTCTCTCCTTGACTTGGCTTTGAATCAACGAGGTTTTTGTGATTTTTTTCCCATTTTTATAAGAAACTACTTTTCGTTTTTTTTTTTGTTGTTAGTGGGCCTCATGTGGCATTTATGCATACCATGAACAAGCTACTGCATTGCTTCATGGAGGACTTTTAGAAACAACTGCCTCATATTTACTTGTCGTATGGAAGAAAACCGGGAAATTGATGAGAATAAACTATTTTAAAGTATTGTTTTTCTTCTGATGCGGTTTTTTTGAACCGTGTCTTTTCAACTTATCCAACAATATTTTAAAAATATTGAGATTTGCGACTGTGATATTGTGTTTAATTTAATCTTAGAAATAGGCGATCATATTGACAAAACATTCTGTGTATGTTTTTGTTCATCGTGGAACTTTGTGTTTAATCTTGTAGAGATAAAATTTTTTAATATAAATTGAAAGGAAAGAGAAAAGTTTCTCAGAACCTATGCATAGATTTCTACCACCTGGGAATCCAACACTGATGATTTTAATATTTCAATTTCGAGGAAATTTTGGAAAGCAACTAAAACACACACACTACACACACACACACACACACACACACACACACACACACACACACACACACACACACACACACACACACACACACACACACACACACACACACACACACACACACACACACACACACACACACACACACACATATATATACATATAATCTTTATGTATGTAACCTCTAAAGCTCGAAAGCCGTTAATGTACATATTAGTTAGTTTATTTGCAGATTAACTGATTTGCGCCCTTAACGTGAGGAATGAAGAGTTTTCTGCATTTTGCCTAGGTAATATGTAACTGCTTCCGTATCATTAAAGTTCAAATGTTTATTTCTCTCATCTCTTTTCTCTACGCCTTTCTCCTCTCCCTCCACTTTTAGTTTGATTGCATCAGCATCTTGTCATCGCCAGTTATATATTTTTTTTTTTATGAATTTAGCATTTGCAAAGAGAGATTTCTGACGAAAGAAGATGCCCCTGATGTAGAAATATCTTTACGTCTAAGAGCAATAAATCTATTACTTGGTACTGGGCAAGGTTTCAGAAAATGTGACTACTAATTTAAATGTACCACAAATAGGTGTACTTGTCGCAAAACCTAATTACTAAATAATTAAAAGTGTCACCAATCTTTAGATTGCACTGATAAACAATCCTAATTGTATCATATCCATTGCAAAATTCATTTCCTTCATTGTAATAATATTTTAAACCGTTTGATTCTTTTGTGTTATAGTTTTTAATTGAATGATGATTGATTCTAGCAAGTAATTTGCTGATTGTTTGATGGTATTAACTTGATTCCTTAGATATCGAAAAATAAATAAATAATGTTATGTTAATTTAAGCTTACAGAAAGTTTGCTGTTGTTCCAGCAAAGAATTAATTGTCACTTTACCGAGTGCCTGATGGGTAATGTGCATATTACCTAGGTAATTTGAGAAATGATGCAATTTTCGGCACTTTAATGGATCACTCTAATTAATCTGCCCATTACGATAATCTTAAAATAGCTGATTTCTGTACTTTAGTGAAGACACACACAAACATATATATGTATATATATATATATATCTGTATGTGTGTGTAAAGTGCACTTCTTACCGCTATTATAATTGCTAAATTTACATTTCTTTCTTGTGCTTTGCCCATTTATACTTTTCTCATGCTCTGTAATATGCTAATCGATGAATCTTTTGATGATTTGTTTTTGATAACCACGCACTTACAATTTTTTCAATTTTCGGTCTTTCTACTCGTTTATCCTTATTTTGTGTCTCTCAGCTGAATACCCAATTTCTTGCATTAACAAAATGAAGTAAAAAAAGACTGTATTGATTCCACTTGACATTTGACTACACTTTGCACCCTCCTGATTGTTACATACATCTTCAAACGTGGACGTGATCAAACAATGCGCATAATTTTCAATAGATTGGACCATTGATGCTCTTTCCTTCACTCATTACCGCACTCCAAATGTGGTACAATTCTTTATCAGTTTTCGCAACTTAATGCTTTTTGTGTGGAGAGAGCGAACTAACCTCCCTTCTCATTAAACAGAACTTTGTATTAATGCAGCCACTGTAAATCGCTGCAACTCCAAGGCTGAAGATACTAAACTGAAGATTGTGTGTGTGTGTACTAAACTGAAGAATGCAAATCGCTGATGGCCTGAATGGCTAGCGCTCTGGCGTTCGGTACCACAGGTATCGGGTTCAAATCCCGGCGTTGTCATGGGTGTTTGTAGTGGTTCGGAATCCATTTTAAGCCGTAGGTCCCGGTCCTAATAGGATAGTAGAGCGTTGGGGCATTGTTACTCCGCGTTCGTGGCTTACCATCAAGTTACTCGCGCCCCCTGGGTAATGCAAAGTGAGTGGTGCAGCCCTTATGGCATAAAAGATCCCGGTCTATTTGCCAGCTGCATTAGAAGAAAAAAGAAACACTTACAAAGTATCGACATTATTTTGTAAATGCGCGTTCATGATAAATAAGCTTTTAATTAAATTTTAAAAACATTTCGGAGGCATGCCTGCTAATAATGTAAATTAATTAAAAAATATAAAATAATAATAAACTTAACCAAACTAAAAACACAACTTTATCTAAAATTATAATTAGATTTAATTAATTTGAAATAAAAAAAAATTATTAAAAATAGAAAAGTTAAAAAAAAAAAAAAAATACTTTCATTAAAAAGGAAAAATTACTTCTAGTTAAACAATTAAAATTAATTAAACAAATTTTTTTTTTTGAAATTAAAAGGAACTTTTTAAATAAATTTAATTTAGCTAGCACGCTGGCCTACGTAAGTACTGAAAAAATACCTTAATTGAAAATGAGAAGATTTTTGGAACAAGGTATTCACTGTTCGATTTTCACCAAAAATAATATCGGCTATCGAATTTGGAATTATTAAATATAGTCTAGACTCTGAATTTTGCTTGATTTCGCAAATCTTAAAAATTTCTAGTTATTTTCGTGTAAATTCTTAGACGTACTCTGTAAAAGAAAAAAATTTTCTTTAAATTCTATGATTATTCTAATTTTCCTTTTTTTGGTATACTAATCGAATTGAATTGCAGAAAAGATCTATGAAACGTAAAATGAACAAAGCAACTTTTGAAAATTTGTATTTTTACAAATGCTTTCTATTTTCTGCATGAAATAGACTGTTTCTTTTCCTATTTAAGCTTTTTCTTAATATAAACAAACTTTTAAAACTTTTTGATAATAATCCGAATTGATTTGTAGTTGATAATAATATTCTTTTATATAGCTAGCATAATTATTTGAATTCCAAATTGTCACATTTATGACTAGCATTCCTTCTTAACCATAAAAAATTTTTTTTTTGAAGTCTCTCGCCGAAGGGGTTTAATCAAAAGCAGCATTATAAATATTTTATTGTTAGTTTGTTAATATATAAATTAAATTTAAGAGATAAAGAAATTGATTTTTATGCTTTTGCTACTGGTAATATATGTTATTTTTGATATATTTTTATTTATCAATTTAAAATATATATATATATATAATTCATTAGACGTTGTATGTTTTATTAAAAGTGTTGAGAGTTTATTTATTTTTTCTTGTCTCTTTTAACTAAATTTTTGTTATTAATTCATTTTTGTATTTTAAAGACTTTTATGTTGAATGCCATTTTAAAAAGATATATCAATTTTTAAAAAAATAACTAAATAAATATAAATAGTAATAAATAATCAATTACAACAGTAATAAATAATCAAGTAATTACATTATATAGTTCATTCCAATGATTATAATGTATAACTCTGATGACTAATTTTCATTTAAGGGCGAATTCAAATATTTGAAAACGATGTTATTTAAAAACAAGTAATATAAAAAATAAAATTCCTAGGATAAGTTAAAATAATTTTCATTCATTTTTTAAATCTGGCGCCATCTATTGAATAGAACTTAAATCTAAAAAACCTGATTGTTGAGATTTATTTAATTACTGAATTAATATTTGAAAAACTGATTAACATCAATGCATGATTTTTAGCTTGAAAATCTAATTTTCATTTTGAAGGGGATGGATAAAATATTTATTAACGATTGAAAATTTGAACAAGATATATATTTAAAATAAAGGAATAATGAATAGGATAAGTTAATAACATTTTAAACAAATGAATTGAACTATTGTTGAGATTTATTTAAAAGTTACTATTGATGATTAAATGCATACTCTGATGAATAATTTTCATTTAAGGCACATTATAATATTTGAAAACGTAATATTGTAACCGTGTTGTTCCTCCTACGCACTGCAAGAGTGCCATTGCGGCGTGAAAAGTTCAGTTGGCATCGAACTTCCCGCCCGAGAGGACGTACTGCGCAAGTGGCGCTGAATGAAAATCTCTCATCCCGAGAGTTATAAGTGGAATCCTTCCACGTAAATACATGTATATGACTTTAAAGGTGTTACCGTTATATATCAATCTTTGTAGCATGTTGTGTTTGTTTGTGCGCTTGTTATGAAAGTAGTGTGTTTTGTTAAGTGAGTGTTCTTGCGTTCTGACCACACCCAGATCCAGCTGCAACAAACTAAATGACGACATCTACTGCAATATTACTTAAAATTAAGTAGGATAAGTTAATAACACTTTAAACAAATGAATAGAATTATTGTACATATTTATTTAAAAATTATTATTGATGATTATATTAATTAAACTCTATTTTTGTGGAGTCTAATTTAATAATTTAAAAAAATATTTTAAAGAATAAAAGTAATTATGGACGTAATAAAGAATAATGAAAAACTTAAAATAATTATGAATAAAAGTTATTAAGTAATCGAATGCCTTAATAATTTTATAGCCTAACATTTTTCTTAATGCATATTTATTAATGAATGAAGTTATTACTTTTAAATATCATTTTGCATTATCTTTTTATTCAATTTCTACTATTAGTTCACATGTTCTCTCCCTATATTTATCTTGTTCAAATTTTCAATCGTTAATAAAATACTTTTTATTCATCCACTCAATTCAAATACATTTTTTGAACTTGCAGTGGATGACACTTGATGTTAATACTTAATAATACCGTATTTTAAAAATACAGTTTTTTTTTCAAATATTAATTCAATATAAGAAAAATAGCGTATTTTTAAAATTTAATTAATCAATTTTAGTTTTTTTTATTTAATTTGCATGTATCTAATAATAGATGGCGTCAGATGTAAGAAGAAAACCTAAACTTTATTTGTAAAGGAGTTTTCTGCAATATAGTGGAAAAAAAGTAGGAATTGACTTTAAATTTATTTTTTATTACTTGTTCTTTTAAACTTGTTAATTTAAATTTGCGAATAATAGCTGCGGATACAGCTTATGCTAAAAAAAAATTGAAAATATTTCTTACGTATACAATATTCTCCTTCCCTCACGAAATTTGGAGCACAAGTGCAGTTGTAACCACCATAAAAATTGACGCATATTTCATGTTCTTTACATGGAGCATCTCTTAAGCATTCGTCCACATCAATCTCGCAAAATCGACCACTAAATGATTTTTTTGGCAAGCGCACCACTTTTCTGTTTAGAAGATGATGCAAAGAAGGTAAAAAAATATTTTTATGATTGGTAAGTAGGTCAAGAGAAGTAAAAGAACTTTTCATTCGAACGTATTTCTTATATCAATAACATTTCAGAAGCAAAGTCAATTAAAGCGTAACGTATTAAAATTAATTTATAAGCAAATATTTTTATGGTTTGAAATATTTATAAAATATCAAAAGTCCTTTTCTCTAATTCTTCCAATCTCAAACATTTAGATTCTGATAAATAGTACGATCTTACACAATTAAAACAATGATCTAATAGTATAAATCCTGCTATTTTTTAGAAAATTATTAGATCATACTATTTATTATTTGATGTTATACTATTAAAGCAATGATTTAATAGTATTGAATCACATTATTTATTCGAATTTTATTAGATTATTATCTTTATTAGACCATACTATTTATTATTTGATGCTATACTATCAAAACAATGATTAAATTGTATAAAATCATACTATTTATAATTACTATTTGTTAAAATTAAAGTTTTATACTGTTCGATTTTTGCTTTTGATTATATCATTTTAAAGATAATTAATTTTTCAAGTATTAAATCGATTAATTTTTTAAGCCTTAAATCGATAGTTAGTTGAGTGTACTTCACAATAAAGATGAAATTTGAATTTTTTAAAACAAGACATCCTGTCATTTTCCAGAAAATATTTCTTTGAATTTATTCAAATTTTTTTCTTCAATTTATTATTTCTTTTAAAAGATCGTAGTCAAATATTATAAAAAGTTTCATTACATAATTTTTAATGAAATAAAAATCTTATTTTTCAATTATCAACAGATTTTGACATCACAACATGCACCCTTCCCTTTAAAAAGTAGATTGGTTTCATTAGTTAAGTTATTGTAAACAAGACAGAAATTTTAAGATATCAGTTTTAATTTATCTTCAAAACTATTTTCTTAAAAATGAATTCTAATAGATTAACGGTTAAAAAATTATGGCAAAGTCTTAGATAAGCCTGCTTGCCTTTATTTAGCCAATTTATATTATTTTAAATCTCAAATCTTAAATTTTATACATATATTTTTTGTTGATAAATTTTTCTGAAACTAAAAATGTTTATTTACTGTGATCCTGTTTGGTCATACCTGTTTTTTTTTTTTAATAGATTAATGGCAATATCACTTCACTTAGTATAACATCTGTATCTTATAGAAAGGTATGAAATGTTGAATTTACATTAATTTTACGCATATTTTTTTTGCTTATAAAATTTTTCAAAACTAAAAATATTTTATTTATTCTCACAACGCCGAGTCATACCTGACTTTTTTTAAAAAACAGATTAATGATAATATCACTTCACTTAGTATAACCTCAGTATCTTATAGAAATGTAAGAATTGTTGAATTTAACTTTTCTGCTAACATAACGTCTTAAATTCAACTCACAAACCGATTAAGTGTCACCGTAAACGTATCTGAGATTCTCATCATGTGTCTTGTCAGTGATGAAACAAGTCCCACCGTTGTAGCAGCATCCATCATAAGGCACATTTCATGATTCTTTTCATACTTCTTGACGAGGGGTTCAAGCGAGGTAAAATAATTTTTGTTGCAGTGTCAACTTTTTTTTTGGAACTCATTGGTGTCTTATTTAGCCAATTTATATTATTTAAAATCTCAACTTGTTAAATTTTACACACATATTTTTTTGTTAACAAATTTTTCCAAAACTAAAAATATTTTATTTATTGTGCCCAGTCAATGCTGAATCATACGTACTTTTTTTAAAATAAATTAATGCCAGTATAGCCTTAACCTTTAATCAGTATAGTTTCTAACCTTTTCTCTTAGTATAACTTCAGTATCTTACGGAAATGTAAGAAATGTTGATGTAACATCTTAAATTTAACTCACAAACCGATTAACTGTCGTCGAAAACGTATGTGAGATTCTCACCATGTGTCTTGTCTGTGGTGAAACAAGTCCCACCGTTGTAGCAGCATCCATCATAAGGCACATTCCATGATTCATACTTCTGGTCGATGGGGTTCAAGCGAGGTAAAAGAATTTTTGTTGCAGTGTCATCATCGATTTGCCTTCTTTTTCTTCTGGAACGCAGAACCCCCCACGTCTGCCCGCTTATTGGAGACTCGGAATCAATCGTCTTTCTTTCGTTTGAGAACGGACGGCCTGCGGAGAGAAAGGATTTTCCAAAACCATAAAAAATGATTCGGAGGGGTTTAAGTTCCTCCTCCGCTCATAAAAGACTACTTTATGGAACCGGGAACTTGCTTATTGATATACATGTTACCTGAAACCGTCGAGGCTTTCCAGTAATCAATGGGAAAAAAAAGAACTGGGGAACGAAAAGGAAGTTGGACAAAGTTTTTCGTCTCTCTCTCTCGCAGATATACTTACTGTAAGGTGCCATCAGTTCTTCGCGAAGTCGTACAAAAATATGAAATGAGTTGCGATAGTTTTACTTTATTTTTTTTAAAAAGTTGAAATTCTGAAATGTATTGTAGGATATTTGGAGATGCACTAATTTTATATTTAGAAATTCATTAATAGATTAAAAAAATGAATTTTTTTGTTCGTGCATGAGGGACTTATTCCGGTTATATTAAAAATTACCATATGATTTTTTTATATTAAATGCAATTTTCATATTAAGTAGTTTTAAAATTTTAACAGTATTTTTTTACTGACAATTTGGATATATAGGGATACAGTAATTTTATATTTAGAAATTCATTAGCAGATTTAAAAAAAAAAAAAAAACTGAAGGTTTATTGTTCATGGATAAGGGACTTATTCTGGTTATATTCAAACATTACATTAAGATTTTGTATATTAAATGTAATATCCATATTAATTAGCTTAAAGATTTTTGACAGTATTTTATTACAGACAATTTGAATACCTGGCAATACAATTATTTTATATTTAGAAATTCATTAGCTGATTTAAAAACTGAGTGTTTATTATTCATGCATGAACGTCTTCATCTGGTTATATTCAAAAATTACTATAGAATTCCTTTATATTAAATGTAATTTCCATATTAAGTAGTTTAATGTTTTTAATAGTATTTAATTACTGACAATTCGTAAGAAATAAAATAAACGATTACATTACATCTACATTCTAAACTTCAATTTTTAAGGAAAATTTTAAATTCCGTTAAAATAGAAAAAAAAAAAAAAAAGAATTACAGTCTTCTACAACATCAAGAAACACTGAACTGCTGCCTGCAGCATCAAGGAAACTTACGCATGCAATTTTATGAATCTTTTACCCTCTTTAAAAATGAATTACAGTCTCAATAAAATTCAATTTTAGCATAGAAAAGAAAATCAAATTAATCTAAATTTCACTAATCTAATTTTAAGTATGAAAAGATTATTCTGTTATTTTAAGCAAAATTCTTTTACCATTCTCTTTAATAATTTTCATCTCAAAATTGAAATTTATACTTATTTTTTTATGAATTTTTATCGATTATAGATTTTTGCTTGTCCAGATTAGTTCGCTGTTTCAAATTTGCCTTCGAAGCGTCTAAATTAATTAAGATTTTAAATTTCTGAGAGGATGAACTGTGATTCAAACATCATTTATCAATACAATTTCTACAAATCATAATTATTTAGCAATTTCTTCTATTAAAAATAATTAGAATTAAATTAAATGAGCACCGCAAATTATTTCAATTTTTCATAATATATGTAAAATTGTTTAATAACCAATTAATTAAAAAATATTAAGTATTACATCAATCCCCAAACCATATGGTATGCATAAATGCCAGTATGCTAATCGTTCTTATTATAAAAGTATTATAATATATGTTTAAGAATTGTCTATCAAGTAATACAATATACAAAATGTATACAATGACAATCAGCTTCATTTGGCTCTTTAAAAATTACGATAATAGAGTGATTTTTAAAGAAATTTAAGCTATAAAGATATAAATAATCAGGAAATAACTTAAAGAATGAATCGTCTAACCAATTAAATAAATAAAATTAGAAATCGATAAATTTTTCATAAGTATTATCATTTGAAACCTTTTTTACTATGTTTCCTTTGAATGGCGAATTTGGACGCTTTGGAGGCGAGTAGCAAATTTGAAATAGCAAACTAATTTAGACGAGTAAAAATTTATAATTATTAAAAACTCATAAAAATAAGTATATATTACAATTTTGAGATGAACGTTATTGAATGGAATAGTAAAAGGATTTTTTTTTAAAATAACCCAAAATTAGATTAATTTAATTTTTGTCAATGCTAAAATTGAATTTTTTTTTGAAGCAGTTTTTCATTTTTAAATATGGTAAAAGGTTCATAAAATTTTATGAATAAGCTTCCTTGATGCTGCAGTTACTAATTACAGTTAATGACGCAGAAAATCGTAAATTGTTCGCTTATGAGTGAAATGAGCCATAATTGAAAAATTTGGTTTTTTTTTTTTCAATTGCTACTAT
Organism: Caerostris extrusa; assembly: GCA_021605095.1. NCBI lineage: Eukaryota > Metazoa > Arthropoda > Arachnida > Araneae > Araneidae > Caerostris > Caerostris extrusa. The sequence goes on along the minus strand of BPLR01009318.1, from coordinate 10,249 downwards.
TAGTTCACACTCTCCCTATATATATATATCTTGTTCAAATTTTCAATCGTTAATAAAATACTTTTTATCCATCCACTCAAGTTCAAATACTTTTTTTGAACTTGTAGTGGATGACACTGGATGCTAATACGTTTTTTCAAATATTAATTCTTAATTAATTTAAATTTAGTTTATTTTAGATTTAAGTTTCATTTATCTAATAATAGATGGCGCCAGATGTAAGAGAAAAATTTCAACTTTATTTGTAAAGGACTTTTCTGCAATATAGTGAAAAAAAGTAGGAATTGACTTTAAAAATTTTTTTTTTTTTATATTACTTGTTAATCAAAAATATATTTTTTTTTTCCAATTTGGCATTGTTTCGATAATAATTGTACTTTAAAATGTCAAAAAATCAGAGGATCTGTTTTAGAATCAGATGCAAATTAATAAAATAAATAATTGTAAATTTAGTTATAATTTCTAACATTTCTAACATTTCTATTCTTTCTATAATAAATATGCCAGATAAAAAAATTGTAAAATATATAAATATTTCCAACCTGAAAAAATCGCTCGAAGTCATTTGCTCGTAAAACAATTTTTTACGAGGACTTACAACAAATATTTTCATTCAAACTCCCATTGTTCAAAAGATTAAGTTCGTTCTTCAAAGTGATAAAAGGTTAAATCAGTGAGTAGATTAAACGGACAAGACGTCATAGTTTTTCATCTAGTTTTTTCAATTATACTTCTTGTAAAAAGAGTTCATCTAGTTTTTTCAATTATACTTCAGTGAAAATCTTCCTTAAGCAAAGTCGAAAAATAAAATTACAATTTTAATGAACTATTTTTTCTGAGATTTTTAGATTTTAATAAAGTTGAAGAACTTGAAAGTTCTAAATAAAAGGATCTCTTTGTTCACAACCTTCTTTGCAACTCCAAAATTTCTCTTATTTTGGAGAAAATGCTCTCACGAATTTCTGATTTCTGATAAGACAATTTAACTGTTATCTTTAATTTTTATCATAAATTTATTTCCAGTACAAATTATCTACGAAAAATCTGTTTTTTGCCTAAGATAAATTTTCCAAAATAGAAAGTACTACACAAAATTAAGGAATAAAATAAAATAAAACTAAAAATTAATAAGAAGGATTAAAAAAAAAAAAATTAAAAAGCTACACAAAATAACTAAAATTTTTCAAACTGCATTTTGATAATCCAAATAATATATTTTTCAACACACCGAAAATAAAATGTTTAGAAATTAAAAAAAAAAATAGTTCAACTTATTAGTTCAAAAGCTTTAGAAAATGACATTAAATAAAAATTGGTAATAAATAAAAATTATATTACCTTCTTATCTTATTACAAAATAACAAATATCTACGTTCAGATGCAATATAAAATGCCAATTTAATCTTAACAGTAGAATATTTCTTTAATTTTTACTGCACTCTTTTACTTACAATTTGAAATTACTTTTACAATTTTTTATTTCATTAATTAATTTAATTCTTCTCTGAGTAATTATTAATAAAGAATAATTAAATTTATGACTGCAATCAACCGTCATCTAGAAAATACAGCTACATAAATCTCATTATCATAACAATATTATTATCTTTTATCAACTCTTATACGGGTTTAGGTATGACAGTAATTATATGTTTTTTATAATGAATAAACACATTTGATTATTATTTTGTATTATAAAGCCTTCATATAAGGCCAAAAACAAGACATATTTGGCTCGCTATTGCGGGCTGCTTTCATGATGCTTTCTGATAGTAATTTAGATGTTATTCACATAAAATATATTAACAGTTGTAAAAAAAATTAAAAACTAACCATGGCTTGCCCTCTTGTGTCGTTCCTTAATTCCAGGTGGAAGTTTATAATGCATTTTTAAGCAAGTTTATATTTGTCTCAGGTTTCTCGTAGCGTAAAACACCTAAGTGAGGATTCTTCCCATTGTAAATAAATTTTAATGATCTTTTTAGTGTTGCTTCAGTTGTTACCAGAGGAGTCGGTTCAGTAATAACAATATGGATGTCCGAAGAAATGATGGTAGTTAAATTGCCATCTGTGCCATTCTCTGTCCAATCAGTTATATTTTGTAATGATTCTGTTTCCGTAAGGTTAACATAAGTCAGATTTAACGATTCCACTGTTTGAGAATTTTTGATTTCTTTAAGGCTATTTACAAAAAGTTCTTTGGCTTCCGTTTCGTTAAGTGGTACTAAAATTTTTGATATGACCTGCCGATTTTCGAATTCTACAACACTTTTAGGTACTTCTTTAGGTGTAGTTACTTCCGATTTAATTGGTGATTCAGAAATATTAAAACCACTACCACTCTCTTCTGATAGTTTTAGAACAATTGTTGTGAAGTTCTTAACTATAATTTCATTAGAAATCGTTGTTTGAGCTAAACTAGCATTAAAATTTTGTGCTTCTGTTACGTACTCTGTAAAATTGTGTTCTTTTGGAAATTGAGTGTATTTTAACGTAGTAGTAATTATAACGGATTCTTCAATTTGAGTTTTAGGGTAGCAAAAATTCCTTGATGTTTTTAGAGAGGAATTCGTTTGCTTTTTGTTTCATTAACTGGAACAAGGGCTTTTGATATGATTTCTCGACTTTCAAACTGCACGAAGTTCTGATTTTCTTTAAAGGGAGTAAGAACTTGTGAGCTGACAGTAGAAGAATAATCCTGAAAATTTGTATCAGTCTTTTCTGATTGGTTCTTTTTTAAGTTTTCAAATTGTTTGCCATTAGAAGGAAGTAGACTATTACCGCCCTCCTTAATTTGAACCTGATAATTACTTTCTTCCTCAAGTTTTTTTTTTTTCGTTCTTTAATTCTACTATGGTGTTCTCATTTTCACTTATAGGTTTATCAGTTTCCTGAAAAGAGGGAATTTTGGAGATGATAATTGATTTTCATTTAATCCATGTTGCGCATTATCTTTCCCCATATTATTAGGGAATATTTGGTAATCATCTAGAACCATTGAAGGTGCTTTTATTTCTGTAAGAAAAGTTTTTTGCCCTCAATTGGCTTAGGGTTCAATATAATCTCTTCCTTTCTCATCTGATAATATTTGATTTTTGTTTAATGAAGCATCCAATTCAATAGGTAAAAGTTGATCTTCTCCCACTGTTTGAAATAGTTTTTCTTTTTTAGATGATTCTTGGTCTTGGATAGATAGAGATACAGCCCCCTTCTATAGGTAAGATTTTATTTTTGTTCTATTAGTTTATATTGTGGATATTCTTCTTCTTTGTTAGATAACATTTGGTCTTGAATTGATAGAGGTATTGTCAATTCAACAGGTAAAATTTTGTTTTCAGCTATTAAATTAAGTTTTGGAACTTTTTCTTCTTTATTAAATAAAGTTTGTTCTTGGACTGATAGAGGTACAGTGAGTTCTAAAGGTAAAAATTTTGCTTTCTTCAGTTAGTTTATATTGTGGATAAATCTCTTCTCTATCATAAAACACTTGGTCTTGGACCGTTACAGGTACTGCTAGTTCTATAGGTGAAATTTTGCTTTCTTCAGTTAGTTTATATTGTGGATAAATCTCTTCTCTATCATATAAAATTTGGTCTTGGACCGTTACAGGTACTGCTAGTTCTACAGGTAAAATTTTGCTTTCTTCAGTTAGTTTATATTGTGGATAAATCTCTTCTCTATCATAAAACACTTGGTCTTGGACCGGTACAGGTACTGCTAGTTCTAGAGGTAAAATTTTGCTTTCTTCAGTTAGTTTATATTGTGGATAAATCTCTTCTCTCTATCATAAAACAATTGGTCTTGGACCGGTACAGGTACTGCTAATTCTATAGGTAAAATTTTGTTTTGCTCTATTGATTTATATTGATATTCTTTTTTCTTTATTAGATAACATTTGGTCTTCAACTGGCAGAGGTATTGTCAGTTCAATAGGTGAAATTTTGTCTTCTTCTATTAAATTATGTTTTGGAAATTCTTCTTCTTTAAATAAAGTTTGATCTTGGATTGATAGATGTGCTGAGAATTCTGCAGGCAAAATTTTGTGTTCTTCAATTAGTTTATATTGTGAATAACTCTCCTTTTTATCAGGCAACGTTTGTTCTTGAACTGGTAAATGTATTGTAAGTTCTATAGGCAAAATTGTGTTTTCTTCTATTTGTTCATATTGAGGATAATCTTCTTCTTTATCAGATAGCATTTGATCTTGAACTGGATCAGACATTGCAAGCTGTATTGGCAAATTTTCGTTTTCTTCAATTGGATAATGTTGAAGGTCTCCTTCATATTTTAGATAGGTGTCCAATTCAGGAGATAAAAGTATTTTTTCTCCTTTCTGATTAATCTCTTTCTCTTCATTAGAAGCTGGTATTTGATAATCATCTTGTATGTTTATTTGTTCTTCATGGGTATCAGAATCATACATTACAGTTCCAGACAATTTATCCATTATTTTAAACACGGAAAAAAGATCCCCATGCAGCGCATCATTCATGAATTTCGAAGTATCATCTTCGTTTTTAAGGGACAGTTCGACTCTATTAATTTTCGTAGTAACAGACATTTTTGATAAAGACTAGGATTAAATAAAAGTTTCTCATTCGATTTAAATTTTGGAGAGGGACTTGGAGGTAAGTAAAAAGTCCTAAAGATTCACAATCAGAATCGAAAGAAAATCTCTTACTTCTAATAGGAGACGAAAAATTCCCAAATTGTTGTTTAGCGTTCCTTTTTTTAGAACTTTTCACCAATGACAATAATCGTTTTTTGCGAGATTGATTTAAATCCTTTTTTAATTGATGAACAGTGTTTGTTTTATCTTGTTTGTTTGGAAGCAATTTGCTTTTTTCCTTTAACCTTTTGAAGAAATGTGTTCCTTTTTGAATCTACTATTATTATGTTTAAAATTGAACTTATGCTTCTCCTTATCAAAATTCGTAAAATTCTGCTTTAGCGGTTTTGCATCTACAGTAATAAGTAACGTTCTCTTGGAGTATTCCAATGGAGGGCTATTTTTATTGAATAAACCTCCAATATATTTATCTGCTTCGCCCAAGGTAGCTCTCTCTTTTTAATTTTAGAAATCTTTCCAGCAGAATTCTGTTGCTTTCTTTTAGAATTAAATTTATTATCATGCCTTTTTAACTGTGAAAATGGTTTAGGTCTATCCTTAACACTGCGATAAACCATTTTTGGGTTGATAATGTTTTCCTGATTATTTGGTAAGATGAATTTCCAGGATTTGCGATTAACTCTTGGATGATAATTTGATCCTCTCACCACCAGATATTTGAAGGGGTTTGCGTGCAATTCTTCAGTCACTGATGAATCTCCTGATGAATATAATATCAGTTGATAATTAATAAAAATTAATATAACTACACCTAAATAAATTGAATATATTTCCTAAGTATTACACAATGAATGTATTATACTATGTTTGACCTAGAATATTATGAAAAACATTCTAACAGTAGGTGTATTTTTAGAAAAAGAAATTATGTATTAAGTTTTCATATTAATATTAAATATTATTAAGTTATATATATTAAGTATTAAAAATGTTTTTAAGAAATAAACACTTTACAAGTACAAATATAGTCATTGGAAAGCAGTTTACAAATACAATTATTTTTATTAATGTGTTAAATTTCTTCGGTTTTCAAAATAATTACAAGGTTCTAGATTAGATTATTTTCGTATTAGCATTTTAATAATTTGAGACCAATTCTCTAGAATAGTAATATTTCTACTGTATTTAGTGATTAATAAAAACTATTTAGTAACTCATACCCTGCAAAAGAAAATTACAGATGTTTGTGTAAACCTCCTGGATACGAAATTTTTAAAAAATTGAACTGATAATAACTTCTAAGCACATTCAAATGCTAACAAGTAGGTTTCAAGACACAATTTATTAATAATATTTTCATATTATAAATAAATTATTCATTTTTAGCACGACGAATTTTGTGCAATGTTCAACGAATTTTTATTATACATAAACATCCTGGCAAATCTAATATATTCTGAAATATTACATTTTTATTTTGAAAGTTGAATCATTTCATTGAAAACCAAAAAGCAATTATCAAAAATGGTAAAAAAATGAGCCATCAACTTTAAAGGTAGCCAAGGGAAATCATTCTGGCTTTTATTCTTGTTATTTTTTTTCTTGCATATCGCAAAGTCTTGATATAAACCCAATTCTGGACATTTTGAAATTGCATATCCTAGGCTAATTTCTTTTACTAACCATTTTCAAACTTTTAAGGTCTGTGTATCAAATGCACATGTTTCCACATGTGCATGGAATCTATACTTAAAAGCTTCCATCAAGTTTATCTGTGCAAAATGAGATCCATTTCGATGTTGATCCCAAATTTCCAATTCATTCATCAGTATGTGTATATATAACTTCGATATTTTTAAGTCATCAATTTAAAAACTGTCAAATATGCTTGTTAGGTATTTATTGTAATAGATAACGGATACAAATGAAAAATAATCCTGCAACCTTTTCGACAAATCACCAAGTAAAGAAACATAATAACTGCCGCTGTTTGTTTTCTTGGTAAAACGCTATTTCGCTAAATTCCATCGCCAAAAAATCGCTATTACGCCAACATTATTGCCAAATACGTCAAGTTTAATTTCTTTAATTTGCTTTTACGCCAAATTTACTAATGATGGTATTTATAGGGGGCCTGATGTCTGACTGTATGGTTCTTTGGTGCACGGTACCACAGGTTTCGGGCTCGAGTTCCGACGGTGTCATGGACGTTTGTAGTGGTTTGGAATCCACTATAAAACGTAGCTTCTAGTCCCGGTCTAATATGATCGTAGAGCGTTACGGGGGTAGTGTTACTCGCGTCTGTAGCATATCTTCAAGCTACTCATGCTCCTGGGAGTGCTAAATGAGTAATGTTGGTGCAGCCCTTGCTTATGGCATAAAGATAACTATTTTTTTATTTGCCAGCTGCATTAGGAAAAAAAATTATGTTTATTTGGCGACTTGGCGACCTGGCGATGCGTTTGGCACAAAGGGTACAGGATTCCTGATTTTTACCTAAAAATAAATATGCGTCGTGCTACTCAAGAAGTTCAAAAATATGAGTACGGGAGAAAAATTTTCAGGGTAAAAAAATCGGGTTACTACTTTTGGAAATTTATGGCGGTCTGGCGGGAAGAAATGTCGCCAAATTTGTTTGTTTCCTAAACTGTAATCTGGCCCAAATAATTAGATGAGAATAGTTTTAAATTCTTAAAAATAATTTTTTCTCTTCAAATTCATTAAGCTACTATGTATCACATTTGTATAAAGTTCTTTTGGTAAAGTCTTAGAATAGGGGTCGTTGGGATATGGCGTCAAAAAATGTTTCAGCCAAAGGGCGCCCAGTAACGAGTTGAGATTGTAAATAAAGTAAATTACAAGCTGAACAGGAGAACAGAGTTACCACATTTGACGACTTATAACCCAGTTGATGTCAAAAAGTTGCCAAAATCCTGCCCTTATTTAGCGATTTGCCCATTATTTTACCTTGAATTTATAAGTTCAAGAATTGTAATATTTAAACATTCATTAATGATTGATTTTTAATACGTATACAACCACTTAACAAACATCTTACCTTGAGAAAAATAATTTAAAGTTGATAATGCACTCAAAATAAAAACAAGGAAGTAAGTCTTCACAAACATGTTTTGGTGACATTTTGCAATAAAGGAATAATATTGATTATTAGCTAGTATTTATTTACGTGCTTCGTAGCAAAACCATTTTTACCTAGAAGAGTCTGTTATGTTCAGTCATATTAACACAGCATACGACTGATATATTGTTTATTTATTTATGTATCAAATTAGTAACAGTAAGCATCATGCTTAATAAGCATGTGCTTGATATAGTAATATTTTTGTTAATGTAGAAGCATCTTCCGGTAAGATGTTTTAGGAAAACTGGCCCTTAATTGGTTCCTGTATGTGTTCAGGAATATGCAATTAAATTAAAATGTAGTTTTATTTTTAAATTAATCAAACACTTGACTTTGAAATTTTTTTTTTCAGCAATTCAATTTCTTTATTATCATCTTTGCTACTAATTTGCAGAATTGTAATAAGCACGGATATAGATAATACTCAAATATGAACTTGCGTTTCAAAATATTTTTTGCAATTTTTTCATCAATTTAACATTTTATATTTGACTTGCTCATTTATTAATTGATTATTGATTGTCTTGCGGAACACCTAAACATGATAAGTGTCCTCACCTCGAACACTTGTAAAGCTAGAACAATGAATTCAGTACATCATTTGAAATGTCCAGGACTGAACAGAGAGGCTCAGCGCCGGAGAGAAGTTTTGCAATTGTATTGGGAGGCCAGGGCCTCATTTACTAAAATAAAGTGTCTACCTCCTTTATTTACTTTCCTCCTCTTTGACTTTTTGTGGTGTGTGAGACTGACTTATTGTCGATGGCTGCCTTGCTGTATGTTTGCTTTGTTCTGCTTGTTACTTCTTTGATCCTTATTGTAATGGATTGATTTCCAATAAAGCCATATGTTACAACAACAACAACATTAATCGATTATTTTATTATACTCAATACTTGTAACTCTTTAGCACAGCAGATAATTTTTCAGTAGAATCCTTTCCTCATTTGCATCTTGGTAAAGGCATTGTTATGAAAATATTAACTATGTAAACAATTATGCAAAGATAAAATTTTGTATAATTATTTATATTTAAAATTTTTAATAATGTGAAAAACACTTCAATTAGTAACATTGGAATACCACTCAAATGTCCCAATCTCGCTAAATTATATCACTAATTCAGTGAGAAATGTGAATTTGGGGATTTATATGACAGGTGAGTTCTGCCTTTTCTTTAGAAAAAGATTTGACATTAAAATTGGAATTAAAACCTTACATAATGGTTGAGCAAATATATTTTTATAATAATTTCTAATTTCTGCGTAATTAAAAAAATCAGTTTTATATACAATATTTTTTTCATTTTATAGATATTTATATGCTGGAAATTAAAAAAATAAATGATGTTATAAAATGACAAGAAATATAAATAATGTTATGAAGAAAACATTTCTTTTATTTAAAATGAAAAAAATAATAAATAAAATTGCGGGAATTTTTAGGAATTTTATAGCTGTATTCAGAATTAACAGAAAAATATTATACAAAATAAAAGAAAATATTTAGAGATTCTTGTTAAAAAGGAAGCTTTTCTACTTTAGACGATATAATATTTCCTTAGAATATCGCATATTATACCGAGAAACAAAAGGAACCATGATACAAAGCAACAGCTTAGCTAAATCACGTGATGTTTTTTTCTAAATGGGTGCGAAATATCCGAGTGTTAAATATAATTGTCTCCTGTATTTTTAATAAAATACCAGTTAAATATTAGGTAAAATCTCAGTATACGAGCCTTTGAGATTTAACGTCCAAAATTCTTTCGCTAAGATTTTATGTGAAGCGAATTTTAAAAAGAACAAGAAACCCGAGATAACTCCTTTCGGAGATTTATCGCTCAGTCTACCACAAAATGTCGCCAAATTCCAACGGCCTTTATTTTGAGATTTGGCCAAACATAGAATTGATCATAATAGCTGTTAGAAAATTTGATTATAGAAATAAAATAAATGCCGTTGATGGTTTTAGGATAAAAAATTGATTGTTTTAGGATATTAGAAATAAATAAAAGCCGTTTTTGATTTTAAAAAATCTTGATTCAATTCCTTTTATTAGCTCACACTCTCCTATATATATCTTGTTCAAATTTTAAATCGTTAATAAAATACTTTTTATTCCTTCACTAAAGTTCAAATACATTTTTTTAACCTGTAGTGGGTGATACTTGATGTTTATACAGTTTTTCAAATATTAATTCAGTAATTAAATTTAATTAATCAATTCTGTTTTTTTAGATTTAAGTTGCATATATCTACCATTAAATGGCACCAGATAAACTTAAAAAATGAATTAAAAATTATTTATAAAGGACTTTCTGCAATATAGTGAAAAAAAAAGTAGGAATTGATTAAAAAATTTTTTTATATTACTTGTTTTAAATGATATTTATTTTATTTCTATAATACTCATCCATTGAGACTTCAATATATATATATTTTTTTAATTTACAAAGCAGTGAAGCTTTCAAAACTAATCCTTAGGAGAGCCAAATACGGATTCAAAGAAATATAGTATCCTATTAGTCTCTTTAC
>BPLR01009317.1:0-26344 GCA_021605095.1 Caerostris extrusa | reverse complement strand
ATTACGTATTGCATGTGGATAGAACACGATATGATGAATAGTTCATCCATCATGTTTCCGTGCACTCTATGCTGTAACATGCTCATTCGATTCAGAAACTAGTTGTTTGGGGAAATTCTATTCCACCTGAAACATTTTACTGCAACAACAAAACGCTATTTGGGCAATCTTTAAATTCCTTCTCCTATGTCCATTCCGCTCTTTCAAAGGAATATCGAAGAGAACTTTAGAGTAGAAACTTAAGGATATCCGGTTGTTTTAGTGGGCCCCAAAGGAAAGATCGACTCCAAATAATGACCAATTCTTTTCTTCCGTGGATTTTTTTGCCATACCATGATGAAAAATACAGAAAATGTACGTCGCGATGGACAAATATAAGTCATGGTTTATAGGGATTCTACAACGCTTTGCGTTCTGAAATTGTTATCCTACTTTAGATCCGAAGACCTAGGAGAAATGATTCTTTTCGGGATATAAAGAAAGAAGTATTTCATGTATAAAATTTGTTTCATAGTTTTCCAGCGTTGTACTTATTTGGTAAATCAATTTTAAAGGATTATAAAATGTTTATGAATTAGCGCAAAGGTTGTTTCTCAAAATAGTGTACCTACTAGTGGAATTGATTTAGATGTTAGGAGATTGCAATATAGTTGAAAATAAATAACTGAAATAATATTTATGATATAGTTTTATATTTTCATTATAATAAGTTATAAAAATATAGATTAGACTTTTATTATTATTTGTAATTTTTGCACTTAAAAAAAAGAGGGGAAATTCTAATAATAATGAATAATAATAATTATAGTATTACAAAAACAATAGGGTTTATTTTTTTATGTTATAAAAATTATCTAAAGTGACATGTATTCCAGTACAAGACACATTATTTTGTTAAAATAATTTTTAAATAAATATTTTGGGTTCAGTTTTAAATATTTCTGACAATTTTGAATTTCTTTAATTATTATTCTAAACATTTTCCCTCTCAATTGATAAAATTTCATTATAATTCATATCAAAAACTGTAAGTTTAATGAATGTTATGTTTATGTTAACTTTTTAATTTTAAAATTACATTTTTGTTAGAAGTGATAATCGCATATTTTATATATTTATAAAGTTAGTGCGATATATGCTTGTCAAAAATGTTCCATGTACTCAATAATATTTTGATTCTGTTTTTGAATTTCACAAAGAAAATATTGTAAATTTAAATTGCATGGACAGAACAAAAAACGAGAGTTTTAAAAAAATAATTATCAGTGTAAAAATTTAATTTGTAATTTTCATTATAATACATATGAGCGTCTATATCGAATCGCTTATTTAAATTAAAATAATTATTGTATTTTAATACTCTAAAACGATATAAAGAACCTCTAAATGATATTTAAATACTTTTAAATTATTCTTATAAAAAGTAAAAATTTTTTATAAGAATTTTATTATATATATAATACATATAAATATATATATTATATATATGTATATATATAGAGAGAGGGATATTCTTTAAGATTTCTCTTAATGGCATTCATGTAATGAACTATAATTCGAGAGATGTACCTGTAATGTTGGGTTAAATATTTTAGGTTATATAATATATTACCTATAAAGCTAGAATATTTACCTTCAGCTATTAATTTTTAAAAAATACAGTTTCGAAGAGACTGCTATGTCTCCGCAATTCGTCGAAAAAAAAAAAAGGAAAAAATTCAATAGTATCAACATAGTTGCAAAATTATTAGAGTACGTTTATGACAAGCATTCTAAAAAGCACATATAGTTCTAAAATATGATTCTCCAAATGTAATATTGTGTAGTCTTTATTAATATGATCAAAAATATTTACCTTTATTATATTACGGACGTTTAAAAATATTTTATATAACTATTGAATTTAATAGAAACAAGAAAGATTAGGTGTTGAAATGATTTTCTTAATGAATACATTTTTTTTTAATTAAATCAAAATTTACTTAAAGATCGATATTTCTGTTATTTTTTTTAACGTATATTTATATTGTGTTTAAATAATTAAAATAAATCTCATATTATTTAATGATCTCCAAATACCAATGCATTTTGAGTTATCGTGATTTTTTAATCAAATATTTATATGAAAGATATCGGTTAACAAACATATTATATTAAATTTATGTCAATAAAATTTTCCATACTTTTCATAAAGCAAGATTATTATTCAAAAGTGAAATTCGTCTTGCAAATTATTTTTCACATCATTAATCATTTTATTCAAATGTAAATAAATATATTTTCCGCCTTAACTTAACGGGGCGAATAAAGTATTATATCGCTAATTCATTGTGAACCTGTTTTTGTTTATTTTTATAAAATAGAAAACTAATAGTATTGTAATACTGTCGTAACATAAAAATTCACTTGAAATAGATTTAAATGCATACTGAATGCCTTCAATATTTTCAAAACTAAAGAATTATTGGATTACTTCGAAAAAAAGGTTCATGCTGTTTAATAAAATAGAAAGATGAATATGTTATGACTTCTATACATCAAAAAAAGTAATAATATATTTCTGGTTCGATTTAATACTAGAACTCGCATTTTGAAATATTTTCTTGAATATAATATTATGTTTCAAACCCACAAACTATTCTGTTATACATAATTCAAAATTCTTTGAATAGGTATACAATATAAATTTCAAATCTAAAAATTGAAATAACCATACATTTGAAAATAGTTATTATATTTTATTCATGTGCATCTTGTACATGTAAATATTTCTCAATTCGAATATATTAATGTTTCCAAACTGATACTATTTTCAAAATACTACTTTCATACAATATAAAAAAATATATGTACCTTAAAATCCATTATAGAATATACAGGTTGGTAAACTTGGAAATATATTGTCGGAATTCTAGCAAATGTATGAAATAGAAATCGATTAAATGTGCAGAACAGATAGTAAAAAATATAAAACTTCAATCCTACATTATTATTGATATTAAATGATAATTATTTATTTATTGAAACGTTGGTGATTATTTAAAAAGCAAAACCTGACTTACAGGAGCTCCTGACAGACACGTTATTACCGGTATATAAAACAAATAACAATGTAACAAATTTACATAGTCTGTTTTTCTTAACATTCAAACAAAGCTGGAAAAATTGCTGAAGTCATTGCTACAGATATATATTTTAATAGTTATAATAATTTTTGTTAAATAATTAATAGTGATAATAACGGTCTTAGCAAAATTCCATTAACTTTATTTTCTATTATTTATCTTTACCTGTTTAAAAATGTTTGCAGTGTGTTTTAAAAAACATTATATCGTCTATAAAATTCGTAGCCAATGGCCATACCATGCTGAATATACCGGTTCTCGTTAGATCACCGAAGTGAAGCATCATTCGGCGCGGTCAGTCTATAGTGGGTGACCACCTGGGAACACCGCGTGCCGTTGGCATTCACAAATTTGGGACCTGAATGGCCGAGTGTCTAGCGCTCTGGCGCTCGGTGCCACAGGTTTCGGGTTCGAATCCCGGCGGTGCCATGGATGTTTGTAGTGGTTCGGAATCCACTTTAAGGCGTAGGTCCCGGTCTCCTATGACTGTAAGAGCGTTACGGAGCCAAAGTCAGACTTCTACCTACGGGTGCTCCATCACAACAGAAGCTGCTTCCTTCCCCTTCAATCATGACTACGTATGGGCTCGTGGGCTTGGCAATCCAAGTGGGATAAGAAACAACAAACAACATAAAACTCGTCAGACTTTTTTTAAACAATAACTTTTCTCTAAATACAATTTTAACTCAACATCATCCGTGCTTTCACAATTTTTTTTAACTCTTATACTTTAGATTATTACGATTGGGTTCTGCATCTATCATATCTATCGTAAGAATCATATGAAAAACAGCAGTCAAACTGTAATTTGTTACGGTTACAGTGACAGGATTTGAAATATTTTAAATTGCAACACCTATCTTTTTTATTCGAATGCGATCTCCTTAGTGAAAAATCAAAAATAACGTTGGGTTGGTACCTGCATCATGAATATAGCCGGTGTAGGAAGAATAAGAATAAAAATGAAAACAAAGAAGCAACAGAAATTAAAGCATTTTAAAGTGTTTCACAAATTTTCCATGGGATTTCTTTCACACGTGACGGCCTGATGGTCAATTGGCTAGTGCTCTGGCCTTTTGCACCACAGGCTTCAGTTTCGAATCCTGGCGGTGGCATGGATGTTTGTGAGTGGTTCAAAATCCACTTTAAACTGTAGGTCCCGATTTAATTAGACCAAATTGTGTATAAAATGACCGTAGAGCGACAAACCAAACCTTCACACACGGCAACACTTTGCATGCGATAGATGGGGCAGATGGTGGATTGAACTGAAGCACGTAAAATTGCAAGAGGATTCTGTTGAAATTGACGTCTGAAGGCATCTTTTTCAAATCTGATATAGTTTGCTGGTTCGATGCATACTCTTTGGATACCAGGTATCCCCACTGCCAGAAATCCATGAAAGTGAGATTGGGGATCTTAAAACTTGAAATGACGAGATATAATTGTGTCCCAAAATTGTTGTGTTAAGAAACGTATGACAGAAAACCTCAAAAGTGAGAGAGTGACATCTTGCATCCACACGATGTCCGATATAGCATATTTCTGTAGAGATACCTTAGTGTATGCATTTAATCCGCATCTGATTTCCAAAATGCCATCAGATATACTTTAAACAGATTTCTCTTGGTCTGGTATGTGCTTCAGTGCTAATAACCAACTACCGCATGCAAAGTGTCATCGAACTTAAATTTTTGCAATATAAGAATATTAAAAATTATTTAAAATATTTTAATTTAACACATATAATAACTCAGAAATATTCCATTTTAAAATGCTAGTTTATATTTGGGGGATAAACACATGAGTGTTACTGTAAAAATAATAAAAGATTAATAACAAGTATTATAAGATTAATAACAAGTATACTTGACTGAGCAAATTTATGATAGAGCTGGTGCAAAAATATTTCTGGATTTTATTTCAAAATAGGAGAACGGCAAAGAACTTTAAATATTAATGCATTTTACACATTTGGTTAATGAATAAAAAAGACAATTAAAATATTTTAAACATACGAGGGCTTATCAAAATAATGGAAGCACCATAGATTTATAAAGAATCCTTCATTATTATGGTGTAGGACCGCCTTTGGCCTGTAATATAGCTTGGATTCGCATAGGAATCGATTAGTACAAGTGCTGAATAGTGTTTAGAGGAATATTGTACCATTCTTCACGGAGATATTGTGAAAGTTCTGGGAGAGATGCCGGTGGAGGATATCGATTCCATATTGAATGCTCTAAAATGGATCATAAAGGTTCAATGATATTGAGGTCGGGTGAATGTGCGGGACAAGGTAGATGCTTAATTTCATCCTCGTGTTCATCAAACCATGATTGGGACAAGTCTCGCTGAATGGATGGATGCATTATCATCCTGGAAAATTCTGTCTCCTTCAGGAAACAAAGCTTGCATCATAGGATGGACCTGGTCAGCTAACATTTCTCTATACTTCTCACCAGTGATCCTTACTTTCTGGGTTACCATTGGTCCAGCGGAAAACCACGACACTGCTGCACATATCATGAGAGATCCACCTCTATGCTTGACAGTTGGAAGGAGACAACCACTATAATACGCTTCTGCAGGTGCCTTCCAAACGTACACCAGTCCTGTTGTAGGGAAAAGTGAGAAAGACGATTCGTCAGACCATATTACTTTCTTCCACTTATCAATCGACCAGGTTTTGTGAGTGTGGCACCACTTTAGACGACTTTTGTCATTAACATCTGTTATAAGAGGCTCGGAAACTGCTGCTCTGACGTAAATGTCCGGTTTATGAAGGTGCCTTCTAACTTGATTGACACTGGAGAATCAACTGTTGATTGAGCTCTGCGGCCACTTTTGTGACAGTTGTTCGCTTTTGAGACATCACAATCCGCTTCAATACCCGTCGGTCTCTTTCACTGAGCTTCTCTTTCAGTCCACTCTTTTGCTTTGCCGAGCTTGTCTTGCCACGCTGTGTGTATTCTGTCATGAGTTTAGACGCCGGACCTCTAGAACCGCCTAAAAGTTGGGATTTCCCGGTTACACTTGCTCCAGCTATATCTTCTACAATTTGGCCTCTTTGAAAATCTGAAAGGTCCAACATTTGAGGCTTTTGAAATAAATCCAAGACTTACAGAACTTCAATAAAGCTACCACATACTACCAGAATATATACATTTCTATTTAAAAGACTGGTAGCTATTATTATATTTTAATGCTTACGAAGCGCATTCAAAAATGCCACTTTTATTCACAGGTGTTTAATTATTTTGATAACCCCTTATATAATAGTTGGAAAATATTTAGAATAATTTTGACTTTCAAAATCAAGAATAATGAGGCATTTTTGTTACCTGATACTTTCACATCCTATGTTTTTTTCATGCAATAACTAATATTTTATATTTCAATTCAATTAAAAAAAGTTTTCGTATCGCTTTCAAAGAAGCTAGCATGAAAAAAATTGAGTTATGAGGATAGGAAAATGCAATTACAAATTTCGTCAGATAAAAAAATGCATTCACTAACAAGTAGCAATTCTGACTTTCTTAAGACAGTCTAATTTAATTCTAGACTTTTTTTAAAAATTTTTTGTAAACAGGATTTAAAAATAAAAGATTAGAAGTGTTTCTTTTCTTTAAACGTAAGAATTACTTTTTCTCAAGAAAAAAAATTTCTAAGGGTTTTTTTTTTTTATGCGGAAAAGAAAAATTGATATATCAGAATACATTTTTCTTTATTTAGATAAAAAAAGAGTGAAAATCAATGCTGAAAGTTGGTAATTATAAAACTCGAATAATTTGCTCTTTTATTTTAGGTTTAATTGTAAAGCTATCTATTATTATTCCTCAGTTTCAATCATCAAAATCATTAAGAACTTTTTTTTTTTTTTTGCACTTTTTCATTAAACGCTTTTTTTTGGAAAATTCTTAGAAGCCACACAAAAAAAAGGAGAATTTACTGATTAACTTTCAACAGAGATGTGATTAAATAAATTAGTGTTAATTGAAAAATAGGAAAACAAAAATTAAATTCATAGTTATGTGTGTATTTCCAAAATAAGCTGTATCAAACATTTTCACAATCATGTAATTTTTAAAGAATTTTTGTGTTTGTGTGTGTTTTAGCTGTTGATTGCAAAAAAAAAAAAAAAACAATACAATATATGTTTTTTAAGAAAAATATTGATGTTTCTTTTTTTTAATCAATAACAAAGAAAATATTACAATTGAAACCGGAAATATAATTAAATCAGTTTCGTTAGTATTAGGTTTAATGCTTAGGTTAAAGCATGACAAAATGTTTTGTAAAATTAACTGCATTTGATTTGAACTGAATCTTTATTAATTGAGTAGTATAAAACTAGTATAAGTTAAAGCATTATGATGTATAGTTATTCTACATATGGTTAAGAACTTGTCAATTTAATTTCTTTCTTTGTTTGTTCATTATGACTTATCAGTTTTGTTTCGTTTATTCAATGATATTTTTTTAATTTCTGGCATACAGAATAACGAAATTTTGTACTCTAAAATTTTTAACTATTCCATAATTTTTTTCCAGATTTTCTGAACATCTGTTAAAAGTAAAAGCAAACTAACACTTATAAATATCTTATTTACTTTGAAATCAAATTTTAATTTTGTTTACAGAATATAAAATTGCAGCAGTATAAAAAATTATTTTATTTCATTTTTTTTTTTTTTTTTTTTTGTAATTTACAAGTTTTGCTAGATGTCAAGCAGTGGTCGAGTGGCAATATGTTTAAGTGGGCAAATGGACGTAATATCTATTTTTCTTTTGTTGTTAAAATCAAAATTTTTAAGACACGAGAAGACTCTGTGGGTATTTTCTCGGCTTGTGCGTACGTCTCGCACCAAAAGTCTGACAACCCTGCGAAAGATTTTACCTTTTATTCCTCTACGACACGTGAATGAGCAAAGTACCTTGAATATCCTCAGGGGATTCAATAAAATCCTCATTTCACTAGAGACAGTTCATTGTATACTTATGAAGTATTATAGATAAAATTATTGTTCTATTATAGATAAAATTTAGGTATAGGTATACTTTATTTATTCATGACATGGCATAATTCATGGTATATCTACACTAAGGTATATCAAGTTGGTTTCTGTAAAAAATAACTTTTAATTTGTCCTTTTCTACCTAATATTACGCTTAATATTAGGTAGAAAAGGATACTACGAAATATTACGCTACCTAATAGTAAGTGTATTAGTTATAAAAAATAATTAAAAAAACTCTAAATGAATTTATAAAAATTATAATTTTTTATTTAATATATTTTCCTTATAATCTATCGAAAATCACAACCATTGGAGAAGTGGATTTTACCTTTATTTCTTGAAATAAATTTGTGGAAAAATATGTAATAGTCACTGAAAAACAATACTACTTTCCCTCTTTCCAGATATTTTGAAAATGCTTACATTTCTACACTACAACTCTAGATATTTGTTAATGTTGCTACTAAGAGAGAATGTTTATAAGTAGAACACATACATCCTTCACTAAGAGAAACATTGATCAGGAAAATCACTGCAGTTAACTACAACACGTATCTTGTCACAGGAATTCAGATTACTAGCAAGCCAAGTGCTACACGTTGTCATTAGGCAAGACACTATCCTTGAACTTCGAGCAAAGCCGAAACTAGTATCTTATTAGTCGACTGGTCAGTGATAATCTCTGTTCCTCCAATGCTTGATATTCCACTTAATCACATAATGTGGACGTTTCTAAAGCTTAGATTCCCATTCCTTTTCAATTTATCACTGCCTCTCTCTATATCAGGGATGAATATGGTCACAAATATTCACTGTAGTAACTTGATGGTGGACTGCACACACACACACACACACACACACACACATAAATCGTTTTAAAATTATTCTTTATATTCTTTATGTAATTTGCTTTTTATTATCTAAAAATAGTAATAATACGTTTATGTTCCATTTATTCACATTTAGAATATTTATACAGCCTCGAATCAAATCCAACTTACCAATTTATCACATTTATCTATATCATGAGTGCATAAATTTGTATGGGCATAATCATAGAAAATACATATTGCTTTAAATATATGCATAAAATGTTTAAAATTAATATTATACGAGTTTAAAATTTTTAGTTAATCTTCTAGGAAAGTACTGAACGATTAACGACTTAATGCTTCCAATTAAAGGTGTAACGATCTGTGTCAAAAGTGTGTCAAATGCGTCAACATTCGTATGTGAGGGTGGTGCATCAAACGAAAAGAGGTATAGAATCCCAGCGAGGACAATTTCATTTTTTTACACTCAGATATTTCGTCAATTGTAATGGCGTTTCAGAGAAATCAAAGTAAATACTTAAAATATGTAACCACCTATGTTTGGATGGTTGGAATGAGAGGCCGAATCGTAAAGAAGCAGTATTGTCTCAAGTGCAAATTTCTGGAGATTAAAATGTAACGCCCAGTCTCACGTCTTACGGAAACTAGTTAAAGATAATAAACCTTTAAATAAAATGTCTGGAGGCAATGGCATCTAAAATCCATAAGGACCAATGAAAATCGACATTTGTCCATTACAGTGAGGCGTGACAAGAGATCATTAGTTTTATAACCTATCTCGTGTCATTCATCCGATCATAGGAATGCGAGTTTTCATCGTTAATATAATGAGAGATCTGTTTGCGTCCCACTCAAGATCCCGAAAACATCGATAATGGGGAATCGTTCAATTCATGAGAGTTCTGGCTCACCCTAACCACTGACATTTGTTCATCTAGAAAAATTCACTCAACTTCTGAAAAAGAGATACGCCTTGATTATAATGAGAGAGATCCCCGAGATCCCCGAAAACATCGACTTTGAACCAATGGGGAATCGTTCATTCATGTATGAGTTCTGGCTCACCCTAACCACTTATTCTTGACATTTGTTCATCTAGAAAAATTCAGATATACTATATATTCTCCAACCTCCTGAAAAAGAGATAACTAAGCCTTATTTTTTAAAGATTATAATGAGAGAGATCTGTTTGCGTCCTACACACTTCTGCCCGTTGGAAATCCCTGAAAACATCGACTTTGAACCAATGGGGAATCGTTCGATTCATGTATGAGTAACTGGTTCATCTAGAAAAATTAAGATATACTATATTCAACCCCTGAAAAGAGATATAAGCCTTATTTTTTAAAGATTATATTGAGAGAGATCCCTACTTAAATTCTTGACATTTGTTCATCTAGAAAAAAACATCGATCTAATCTGTATATTACTCCAGCCTCCAGAAAAAGAAATAAATATGCCTTATTTTTAAAGATTTTAATGAGAGAGATCTATTTGCCTCCCACTCACTTCCGTTAATTGTAAGGATTAATCCATAAGTTTTTGTAATATTTGCCTTTTAGAGTTGGTTGTACGTATAATTTTTATTCGTGTGTTGAAATATAAAATGATATTTATTATTCATTTTATTTTGTTTTTACTTTATGAACTGTAGTTTTAATTGCTTAGATGCTAATATTTAATTTAGCATGGAAACGATGTAAAATTTACGAACATTTATTAATGTGCCTTCCTAAAATTTACAAATAATACATGAGTGTTACGGGGAAAAACATCTATTACTGAGGAATTAAATAAAAAAATCCTCTTAACTTTTAGAAAAAACATGTAAAATATGAAACCTGTATCAAAATGCAAGACGAAGTTTTTTAAAAGAGAAGTTCAACTTTTACTCACGTACTTCACAAAAAGGCCACGGGAAGCTAAATAGTCTCCGATTTAACTACCAATTTGTATATTCTGTTATCATAAAACATTTTTAATAAAGAACGTTATATTTCCACGTTGTAATGCCATTAGTCGAGGTATCACTCAGCTTGAAAAGCAGGGCATTTAAACTTTAAACTCCTGAAAGCGTAGAATTAAGCTAAATATTCCATCACATTTAGATTGCTCTTCGAGTAGCAAGGTTAAAAGCGTGACTTGAAACTTTATTAGGATTTCTAAACCAACACTCCGTTGCTACAGGGCTTTACGACAACATTTCACTAAGTAAATTAGACAAGCCTCAGGGTGTTCAGGATTTCGTGACCATCAGGAAAATCACTGGGTGTAGTTAGAGGATGAGATATAAGGGGGTGTTGCTACATCGTAATAATGAGAGAATTTAGTATAGCGTAACATTTTATTTCGTTGCACAACCTGATCTGTGTTATTTGCATGATAGCTCAACTCCGAAATAATTGTGAATAAATAAATATCTTAAACGAAGCGGGTTTTAATAAAATTTTCACAGTGTATCGAAAGTGAGATTACTAATTCCAAAGTGATAAAGTCACATATTACTTCTTGTAATCAACGTCAATTATGTTAAAAATACTTAGAGTTTTAGTATAATACAAAGATTTTTTTAATATACCAGAGATTATCCTACTCTGAAGTTTTATGCACACCTAATTCAAGTTTCCAAATTTATTATCTGGCCAAATAAAAAATGATATAACAGTGATGATCCAGTTTCAAATAATATATCAGATATTTTTAATATACCAGAAATTATGAAATTTAAGATTAATTTTAGAAATAATTGATGATACTATTGCAATTTTGTATTTGAAATTGATTTTCTCCGAATATTTTTGTTTGTAAAAAATAGATGTGAATTCTTAATTAAATAAAATTATTTTTTATTTTATGCATTTTTATAAAATATTTTGGTTTGTTTAATTTGCCTTCTGTAGATTTAATATGGTTAAAGGACATACAAATTCTGCTTCAAACTCCTACTTTGAAATTGATGAACACATCATGCAATTTCCAAATTTATTATCTGGCCAAATAAAAAAAATGATATTCCAGTGATGATAGAGTTTCAAATAATATTTCAGTGTTATTCCAATAAAGAAATTCCATTAACTTATTAAAGTTAATTTTAAGAATTAATCCATAAGATTTTTGTAATATTTGCCTTTTACAGCTTGCTGTATATTTTAATTATTATTTGTTTGTTATTATATAAAAAAAAGATATTTATTATTCATTTAATTTTTTTACTTTATGAAAGATAGTTTTAATCACTTGGATGTTAATTTTATATAGTTTAACATAGAAGAGATATAAACTTAATGAACGTTTATTTGCTAGCATTCTCTTCAAAAATAGTACCATCGAAGGCATTTACCACTTTTTTATAGTTTTATATGTTTTAGTATATCATTATTTACATTTAAATTACATTACATTTTTATTCGCAAATGAATATAAGTATGATTTATAACTGATCACATAATATAAATTTATCCATCTGTAACCACACATGACATCCCTTGTCTAGAAATCTGCCAGCAGGCAGACAGCCTTGTCCCACCATGGGGCTGTTGTGCCATTGATGATGATGAACCACACATGAATATGGTTTCACCACGATGGTGCACGAGCTCACTCAAGCAGGAATGTCAAAAATATTTTTATTAATATTTTATAAGACTGGAATATCATTCTTTATTTGATCAAATAATGTGCAAATATATTTAAAATGTGTTAAAATATTGTATATAGTAATGACTATAATATTGTATATATATATTGACTTATATATCATTCAATATATATTAAAATATTGAATGATATATAAGTCTATATCATTCGGAATATCAGATAACTGAACTTATTATTCGTTATGCTATTAGTTCAACTGAAACTTATTCTATGACAAATATATACTTATTTTTATGATTTTTCTTTTTACCTGGAGATAAAGATTAAAAATCTGTTATATTTAAATCTTTTAATTAATATCTAATTAATTAAATCTTTTAATTATAATCTTTAATATTTAAAAAATTACAGAGGAAAAGCAGTAAATCACGAAATTTAGACATGAAAATTTAAACAAGAAATACAATAACATTCTTATTCACCTTATATAGTGTGCATGCAGACTTTTACAAATTATTTGGGCATAAACTGGACGTTTTTGGTAAGCCTTCACTTTCATACGAGTAGAAAAATTGAATAGTTCTTAAAATTCGCGAGGCCAATTCTAAGAACTGTAAGAATACAGAAGCATTGTTCAATATGCACTCTCTTTTAAGGTAAATCAATAATATATCGTACAATAAACCATTAAAACTTGATCGATAGTTTAAGTGACTCAAAATAATTGAGTATATGGAAAGGGTGGGGAGGAGGGTGGGGAGTAGAGAAGATCATTTTCCCTGCCGAAAGAGTATGTAATTTGGAATAAGCCCAACCCATTCACTCCTTCCCCATCCGATGACGGAACCCCAATAAAAACTTAAATTACGAGCAACTGACGAATGAATTCGTTCAAATGAATCGGTTACGTAAGGCGTACATCGCGTTCTTTCAAATACGTCTAAATAAGTGTGAGGGTGTATTGTGTCTTTTAAAATTGGGCATTGTCAAGCAATAATTCATTCATCGAGCTAACAGAGGAAAATTACATTTCCCTGTAGAACAATAGAACAATTAAACAAAACGATTCTTGACAGAAGGTTGAGCGACTGTCAAATATTTAAAAGGGATGATATGATTTGTTGTGATGAATGATATATTCTTAATGTTTTGTCTCTTTTAGATAATAGATTAAAAATGAAATTCAGTTATATGTTAAGTGCTTAGAAATAGGCTTAAGAAATCTAATATAAAATGTTTTAGGAAAGGGTTTTTAATTTTAGATTGATATGTAAGATATTGAATAAAATCAACTGACGAATGAATTCGTTCAAATGAATCGATCACATAAGGCGTTTTATTAAATACGTCTAAATAAGTGTGAGGGTGTATTGTGTCTTTTACAGATGTGCATTGTCAAGCAATAATTTATTCATCGAGGGAACAGAGGAAAATTACGTTTCCCCGTAGAGCAATAGAACAATTAAATAAACGATTCTGACAGAAGGTTGAGCGTCTTTCAAATATTTAAAAGGAAGAATATAATTTGTTGTGGTGAATGATATGTTCTTAATGATTTATCTCTTTTAGATATTAGATGAAAATGAAATTCAGTTATCTGTTAAGTACATAGAAATAGGCTTAAGAAATCTAATATCAAACGTTTTTGTAAAGTTTATTTTAAATTTTGATTAATATGTAAGATGTTAAATACAGCAATTAAAATCAATATTTCTTCTGATTGTTATAAAATATGAAAATTTTTAGCCTTATTAGAACAGGAAAATAAAACTGTTGTTATGATTTTAAGAATAAAACAGCTAAAAAAATTTAGTGTAATAAATAAATGTATTTGTACTTTTAAAAGGCTAGTATGTGTTCTAATCATTTGTATATACTTCAAAAATTATCATTTGTGAAAATCGATCACTAATGATAATAATTATTAAAATACCATCCTCATATTATCATCGGTGATAAGCCCCAATAATTTAATGGTTTTTTCTTTTATTTATCTAAATTTAAAATCTCCAATATTTATAAAATATTTAAAAATAGAGTTGCCATAACAACAAAAGCACTTGTTTCTAAACAGTACAACAGAAACAAAAACAAAAACAAAAAATACTTTCTGACCAATCAAATTATTGCAAAAACATTTGAGTGCTTCATGAAAAAAGATTAGCATTTTGATTGATCTAATAAAATGCAGTATAGATAGAAAAAAATATGGTCTAATGCTGAAAATTTACCCAATCCTTTTTTAAAATATTGCATATTTGAGTTGCTGTTTTCAGAAGAATAGAATATTCATCATTCGCATCTGTCTAAAAAGTTTTATTGCCCATTATTAATATTCTATTTGATAAAAATCACGTTTAAAATTTAAAAATATATAAAGTTTATTTATTTGTTCCTTTTAATAAAGCAGATGTTCGAATGTACAGCTTTATTAATAAAAGAACATGTCTTAACATGTTTATTAACATTATTTTCATATAAGAGCTTCTTCCTTCCTTTTCAACTACTGAAAAATTATGAAACAAAGCTTAATATCTAGCTTAAGCAGCATGTCTTAATAAGTTTATTAACATTATTTTCATAGAAGAGCTATTTTTTTTTTCCTTTCAACTACTGAAAACTATGAAACAAAGCTTAATGTCCAGTTTAAGCAACATGTTTTAACTTTATTAACATTATTTCATAGAAGAGCTAGTTTTTTTCCTTTCAACTACTGAAAATTATGAAACAAAGCTTAAAAAAATAAATACTTCTTTTTAGGAATCGAGGGGCAAATAAGACTAAATGTAATAAGTGAATGAATCAGGATTTGTTTGTTCGATATTTGGTCGAATTATATGAGGGTCGGGGGCCGTAAATACCTAGAGGTGGAGGAAGATTTACCCACCCCTTTCCTCTGATGAAATGGGGAAAGAAATATGCCCAAGGGAAGGGTGAAAGGGGGATTCTAGGACTACAGGATTAAGAGGAGTATGTTGGATTTGGAAGTGTAGTGTTGATTGTGTGCTGAAGTTCCTCGCTATAATTGACTTACAAAAGTGTACAAATATTTCAATCACGTTACATGCATTGCTTTTAACTCGCAGTTTTTGTCCAACAAGTAAAAACGAAGTTTGAAAAAGATTTTTCATTCAATACGGTGATATATTCTTATCGCACTTGTGAATCAAATTTAAATCTTTAATTTTCATTTTTTTTTTGAAATAATAAATTGTATTAACCTAGAATTCTATATATCTATATAATGCTTGTAAATAAAAACTAAAAGTGTTTCCCATGAATCTGAATGTGGTCATCTTCTTGAAGACTTTTATAGGTCTAGTACAAGCCTAGACGTTAAACTGTGCATGGTTCGTGAATCCTGATTACCTTGTAGTAAACATTTTTAAAAATAGGTTAATTATTATTATTAATGCAGTATTAAAACTAAATGTGATGAAAAAAAACTCTTGATTTAATTTCTGCGGTATATTGGAGAAAAAGATTACTCCTAGTTGTAAATATTAGCTCTATATTTTTTATTTATAAAATGAAAATTGAAATTACAATTTGGTTAAGATACAAATTAGGTTATGCATAAGAATAAAAGTTTATAATGCAACTCTCAACGTAAGAAATTCATTAGATCCCTGATATTTAATTCATTAATTCAAATACTAGAGCTCCAATTATTATTCATGAATTATTCATTTTCAGCGTAAGTTAAAAGTGAAATAATATTAAATTACTTTTTTTCAAGAATAAAATTCAAAAATTCTTTTTGATAAATATCAATTTGCTATTTATTGAATGCTAAAAATATATTTATATATATATATGCGTGAATCATTCAGCTTTCAAAAATTGTTTCTCTTATTTTTACAGCACCAGCATTAAAAATACCCATTAATTTTACATTCCCTTTTCTCCTTATTTTTTAACAAAAACATTATTCACAGATTTAACTACAGCTGGAAAATTCAACACTATTAGGTAATTATATTTTTCTGAAATAATTCTCTTCTAACTTACTTTTTAGAGAAAGTTGAAAATGATTCGTTAAATGGCTTAGTAGTTTTAGAACATTATTAATGATTCACATACATAACAAACAAATTCAGTTTTCCTTGAAGATACTCCTAACTTAACACGAACTTTAAATGGAAGTAAACTTTGGCGAAAATAACTTACACACCTACGAACAAAAACAAAAGTAACGAAAATGGAAAGAAAAAAAAAGAATTGCTGAAGAAGACTTACGAAGTAGATGCAATTAAAACTCTTTTCGTGATTAATGAATGTTATAAAACTGTGGAACGTAGTGTGTCTTGGCAAGAATGGATAGAATAGAGAGGGCGTCAGACCAGCAATGAAATTGCTCTGAAAAGTAAAAGTGTTTTTCCCTGCACATTGTGAATGATGTATGGTTATGATAATCAACATAAGAAATCTTGCTTAACGCCAACCGCAAGCCATTACTTTATAAATTAATTTACCACAAATTAGCACATATGAAAATATTACTACTTTAACCAAGCCGCTGAATAAAGAAATCACAAAAAAAAAATACCATCACAAGTTTTGTCACTTTTATAAAAATAAAATAAAGCAGTTCTTCGCAAATGTAAATGCATTACTTTTTATATGCAAATCATAAAAATGCAAGAAATTTTGTCATTTTTATAAAAAAAAAATTTAAGATCTTCTCAAGAAATATTAATACCTAATTTATTTTCATGTTAGTCATTGCTTTCTTTTCGAAGAATTCTTCCAACGAATCATGCAATTTGATATAAAAATTGAGCTTCTTATTAAAAATAAATATTTATTAGATTGTTTGAATTTTTTGTTATATATTTAAATATCTAAACTTTTATTTACGTATGCAGCTGGGGAATACAATTAAATTATCGATAAGAATTTATATTAAAAATAACTTTCAATGAAATTCAATAAAAGTTGCTATTACATTTATTTGTATTTTATACTTTTGCAATAAATTAACTGCAGCAAATGTAGAGTCTAAATGTAGTGTTTTAAAATTTATTTATATATGTGGGTGAATCATTTAGCTTTTAAAAAGGTTTCTTTTTTTTTTTTTACAGAACCAGCATTAAAAATAGCCATTAATTTCTCATTTCTTCTCTCTCTCTTTTATTTTTTTAACAAAAAAATCATTCATAGATTTAACTACAGCTGGAAAAACTCAACACTATGTAATTACATTTTTCTGAAATAATTCTTTTCTAACTCACTTTATAGAAAAAGTTGAAAATGATTCGTTAAATTGCTTAGTAGTTTTAGAACATTATTAATGATTCACATATATAACAAACAATTTCAGTTTTCCTTGAAGATACCCTAACTTAACACGAACTTTAAATGGAAGTAAACTTTGGCAAAAATAACTTACACAACTAGGAACAAAAAAAAAAAAAAAAAAAAAATGAGAAGAAAAAAAAAAAAATTGCTGAAGAAGACTTACGAAGTAGATGCAATTAAAAACTCTTTCGTGATTAATGAATGCTATAAAACTGTGGAATGTAGAGTCTTGGGCAAGAATAGATTAAATAGAGAGGTGGTGTCAGAACAGCAATGAAATTGCTCTGAAAAGTAAAGTTTTTTCCCCTGCACATTGTGAATGATGTATGGTTATGATAATCAACATAAGAAATCTTGCTTAACGCCAACCGCAAGCCATTACTCTATAAATTAATTTTCCACATAAATTAGCACACATGAAAATATTACTACTTTAACCAAGCCACTGAATAAAGAAATCACAAAAATTTGCCATTTTTATACAAATAAAGTAAAGCAGTTTTGCACAAATGTAAATGTATTACTTTATATGCAGAACATAAAAATATACAAGTAATTTTGTCCTTTTTATAAAAAACAATTTAAGAATTTCAAGAAATATTCATACCTAATTTATTTCCATATTAGTCATTGTTTTTCTTTTCGATGCATTCTTCAGGTTTTTCCAACGATTCATGCAATTTGATGTAAAAATGAGCTTCTTGTTAAAATAAATATTTATTAGATTGTTTGCACTCTTTGTTATTTATTTAAATGTTTAAGCTTTTATTTATTATGCAGCTGGGAATTACAATTAAATTATTGATCAGGATTCATATTAAAAATAACTTTTAAGGAAATTCAATAAAAATTTGCAACTATATTTATTTGCAGTTTATACTTTTTGCAATAAATTAATTGCAGCAATTTAAATTCTGAATGCAGTCTTTTAAAATTATTTATATATAAGGGTGAATCATTCAGCTTTTTAAAAATGTTTCTCTCATTTTTACAGCAACAGAATTAAAAATAACCATTAAATTTACAATCCTCCCTCCTTATTTTTTAACAAAAAATTAATCAGAAATTTAACCAGCTGGAAAATTCAACACTATTATGTAATGATATTTTTCTCCTTTTTTATTTTTTTTGCAACAAAAATTATTCAGAAAATTTAACTACATTCAGCTGGAATTTTCAACAATCCCTACCTCCTTATTTTTTAACACAAAATATTTTTAACTCACCTTTAAAATTCAACACTTCTGAAATAACTCACTTTTTAGTGAAAGTTGAAAATGATTCGTTAAATAGCTTAGTAGTTTTAGAACATTATTAATGATTTACATACATAACAAACAATTTCAGTTTTCCTTAAAGACACTCCTAACTTAAGACGAACTTTAAATGGAAGTAAACTTTGGCGAAAATAACTTGCACACCTACGAACAAAAACAAAAAACAAACAAACAAATGAGAAGAAAAAAAAAAAAAGAATTGCTGAAGAAGACTTACCAAATAGATGCAATTAAAACTCTTTCGTGATTAATGAATGCTATAAAACTGTGGAATGTAGTGTCTTTGGGCAAGAATAAATAGAATAGAGAGGGCGTCAGAACAAAGTTTTTTTTTTCCCTGCACATTGTGAATGATGAATGGTTATGATAATCAACATAAAAATCTTCCTTAACGCCAACCGCAAGCCATTACCTCATAAATTAATTTTCCACACAAATTAGCACAGATGAAAATATTACTACTTTAACCAAGCCACTGAATAAAGAAATCACAAAAAATTTGCCAAAAGTTTTTCCATTTTAATATAAATAAAATAAATCAGTTCTCCACAAATGTAAATGTATTACTTTATATGCACCACATAAAATATACAAGTAATTTTGTCACTTTTATAAAAAAATTTAAGAATTTCTCAAGAAATATTAATACCTAATTTATTTCCATATTAGTCATTATTTTTCTTTCAAAGAATTCTTCAGGATATCACAAATAAAACATGGAATTTGATGTAAAACTGTGTTTCTTAGTACAATAAATATTTATTAGTTTGTTTGAACTCTTTGTTATTTATTTAAATGTCTAAACTTTTATTTACGTATGCAGTTGGGGGTTACAATTAAATTATCGATAAGGATTTATATTAAAAATAACTTTGAAGGAAATTCAATTAAAATGTGCTCTTATATTTATTGACAGTTTATACTTTTTGCAATAAATTAATTGCAGCAATGTAAAATCTGAATGCAGTCTTTTAAAATTTTGTTTATATATATGGAGGAATCATTAAGCTTTTTAAAAATGTTTCTCTTATCTTTACAGCACCAGCATTAAAAATAACCATTAATTTTACATTCCCTCTCTCCTTATTTTTAACACAAAATTATTCACAGATTTAAATACACCTGGAAAATTCAACACTATTATGTAATTATATTTTTCTGAAATAATTCTCTTCTTTCTAACTTTTTAGAGAAAGTTGAAAATGAATCGTCAAATAGCTTAGTAGTTTTAGAACATTATTAATGATTCACATACATAACAAACAATTTCAGTTTTCCTTGAATATGCTCCTAACTTAGCACGAACTTTACATGGAAGTAAACTTTGGCGAAAATAACTTACACACCTACGAACAAAAACAAAATAAACAAAAAATAAATGAGAAAAAAGAATTGCTGAAGAAGACTTGCGAAGTAGATGCAATTAAAACTCTTCGTGATTAATGAATGCTATAAAACTGTGGAACGTAGTGTCTTGGGTAAGAATGGTTAGAATAGAGAGGGCGTCAGACCGGCAATGAAATTGCTCTGAAAAGTAACCTTTTTTCCTGCACATTGTGAATGATGTATGGTTATGATAATCAACATAGGAAATTTTGCTTAACGCCAACCACAAGCCATTACTTTATAAATTAATTTTCCACACAAATTAGCACAGATGAAAATATTACTACTTTAACTAAGCCACTGAATAAAGAAATCACAAAAATGTGCCATCACAAGTTTTGCCAATTTAATATAAATAAAATAAAGCAGTTCTCCACAAATGTAAATGTATTACTTTATATGGAGCACATAAAATTAACAAGTAATTTTGTCACTTTTAAGAAAAAAAATTTAAGAATTTCTCAAGAGATATTAATACCTAATTTATTTCCATATTAGTCATTATTTTTCTTTCAAAGAATTCTTCAGGATATCTCAAATAAAACATGGAATTTGATGTAAAACTGTGTTTCTTAGTACAATAAATATTTATTAGATTGTTTGAACTCTTTGTTATTTATCTGAACTTTTATTTACGTATGAAGCTGGGGATTACAATTAAATTATCGATAAAGATTTATATTAAACATAACGTTCAGGAAATTCAATAAAAAAATTGCTATTATATTTATTTGCAGTTTATACTTTTGCAATAAATTAATTGCAGCAATTTAAAGTCTGAATGCAGTCTTTTAAAATTTATTTATTTATATGGGTCAATCATTTAGTTTTTTAAAAATGTTTCTGTTATTTTTTCAGCACCAGCATTAAAAATAACCATTAATTTCACATCCCCTCTCTTATTTTTTAACAAAAAATTATTCACAGATTTAACTACAGCTGGAAAATTCAACAATATTATGTAATTATATTTTTCTGAAATAATTTTCTAACTCACTTTTTTTAGAGAAAGTTGAAAATGATTCGTTAAATAGCTTAGTAGTCTTAGACCATTATTAATGATTCCTGTACATAACAAACAATTTAAGTTTTCCTTGAAGATACTCCTAACTTAACGCGAACTTTAAATGGAAGTAAACTTTGGCGAAAATAACTTACACACACTACAAACAAAAACAAAACAAACAAAAAATGAGGAGAAAAAAATTGCTGAAGAAGACTTACGAAGTAGATGCAATTAAAACTCTTTCGTGATTAATGAATTCTATAAAACTGTGGAACGTAGTGTCTTATGTAAGAATGGATAGAACAGAGAGGGCGTCAGACCGGCAATGAAATTGCTCTGAAAAGTAAACTTTTTTTCCCCTGCACATTGTGAATGACGTATGGTTATGATAATCAACATAAGAAATCTTGCTTAACGCCAACCGCAACCCATTACTTAATAAATTAATTTTCCAGGCAAATTAGCACACATGAAAATATTACTACTTTAACAAAGCCACTGAATAAAGAAATCACAAGTTTTGCCATGTTTATATAAATAAAATAAAGCAGTTCTCCACAAATGTAAATGTAATACTTTATATGCAACACATAAAAATATACAAGAAATTTTGCCATTTTTATAAAAAATTGTTAGAATTTCTCGAGAAATATAAATACCTAATTTATTTCCATATTAGTCCTTGTTTTTCTTTCGATGAATTCTTCAGGTTTTTCCAACGATTCATGTAATTTGAGTTTCTTGTTAAAATAAAATATTTATTAGACTGTTTGCACTTTTTTATTTATTTAAATGTCTAAAACTTTTAGTTATTATGCAGCTGGGATTTACAATTAAATTGTCAATCAGGATTTATATTAAAAATAACTTTCAAGGAAATTGAATAAAAAATTTGCTACTATATTTATTTGCAGTTTATACTTTTGCAATAAATTAATTGCAGCAATTTAAAGTCTAAATTAAATTTTTAATATTAAAATATAAAATGTATAAGGTAATTATTTAGATAGAAATGATCAAAATGTACTTCATTTTATTTTTTTAAATAAAATCATGCAAGAATAATGATTGTGAATTGTAGTTTTAAATTAAAATATTTTGACTTTAAAATTATCAAACTAACTATGAGAGTCCATATGTACAAATTGAAAGAAGGGATTATTTAATCGTAACTACATGTTTGTAAATATTTAGAAAACATTTTTTCTTATAATTCATTCATATACTCAATAATTCCTATGTAACAACTAAAATATCTATGAAAAATATAATATTTAAACGTTAATATACATTTAAATTCTATTCAATTATCAATAAATTCTTTTGAAAACTCATAAATTATAAAACTATCGAAGGAATAAAATTAGATAAGATTTTTTTATATTTTTTTGGCAAGTAGTAAAATAAATTAAGTGAAATTTAATTAATATTATTGTTTAATACATTTCTGAAATAAAAATATTCAAGTGTCCATAAGAACAGTAAATTTCATTTTTCAAATTTTCATATTTCTATATATGTTTTAAAAGGTCTTAAAAATATATACCACAAAACTCCATTTTATGTAGACTTGTCGTACCATATGTAAACAATTTAAAAATTTCTTTTGCAAATGGTACGGCTTTTAACTATATACTAACTTTCATAGCTTATTTAATTTTAGATCTATTGAAAACCTTGCACCAGCATTAATTTCGACATTGTATTAAAAAACAAAAATTTAAATTATAATACAAAAATTATATTTTATGAAGAATTGTCGCCATATGTAAACAATTTCAAACTTTTCTTTACATGTGGTACGGCTTTTAACTCTATACTAACTTTTATATCTTATTTCTTTTTAGATCTATTGAAAACCTTGCACCTGCATTAAGTTCGACATCACGTTAAAAACATTCTTTTGACATTTACAAGCTAAAGCAGGCTCTTAATCACAGGATATGTATACACACATAACAACTCGTTAGACGCAAACTCTTTCACAGAAGCCATAACGCTAGAAATCACCAACCAAATGTTTTTGCTACAGACTTATCACATCAAAGACTTATTTTTCCCACGGAATCATTTACGATGCTCTACGCCTTTCATCTGTAAAGCAAATGTCTCAATCCCTGGGGAAAGAGGAGGAGGAATAAGATAACACTCTATTATGCATCTTTCTACCATTGGGGAGTGTTCAAAGAGGCAATAGGTTGTGTGGCTTTGATTGCAAAGAAAGAAGTAGGGTCATGTGCTCCAAACAGTAAAGGAAGCTACCAATGGACATTGAGTCTTACTTGGGGAGATAATGTGTGTGTAAAAGAACCCTTACAACGGACGAAAACAGGATGCTGTAGCCATTTTACTAAAAGTTTTCAGAATAGGTCGGATGAAAGTACCACAAAGATGTTGATTCATTTGCTTCACTTGTCGCCTTTCTTTGTATCAGGGACGGTTCCAGTTTGTTTTGTCACGGAGGGTGCTTTTTATTAAAACACTCAGCAAGATAGAAGACGACGGGTAGAAATAGAAATCCAAAGTATATTTTTCCTTTTGGATTGGTGTTTGAGTAGTGTTGCGAGATGAATTACGGAAACAATAAAATCAAATACATAACCTCCAGCATGTTCAAAGTCATGACAAATAAACGTATTCAAACAAGGAAGAACTCCTTCAAGATTTATTGAGTCCTCTGTATAAATATTATTCGCCTTTTCCAGCATTTATCCCACTTCCAAAGTTTGACGGGGCAATAATCTTTAAAGCGTAAAACAGAAATACTTGGGAAGTTCTTACCTCGAGCTGTTTATCAAGTGCAAACAACTACGTACCAATAAATAGCATAGTTATTTATTAAATATCTGTTTTATTGCATTATTTTACGAGCCACATTTGACTTTCATATGCTGGAAAGGTGGAAACATTTTGTCTTCGAGTGTGTTATACCAACACCTTGTAATTTGGAGTGTTTTAGAATTAATTCCTAAGATATTTCCATATTTTCAAAAGGGTAACCAAGAGTTTCAAAGTCTGTGTGAACATAAAAGTATTGTTGCTTCAGTGATTTTTGATTCCAGGAGGATTTTCTAATCATTTGTATTTTATTTTATATTCCCCAGAGTTTGCTTGTTTAAGACCCCAAGCATGAGACAATCAGGAATTATTTAATTGAAGACTTTCAACAATAAAACTCGAAATCGTAAATATCAAATTAAATCTGTTTCAAATATGAAGAGGGAATGTTCTTTAATACCTTCACGTTATTCGAACATTGTCTCGAGAAATTTAATTAGCTCTCTCTTTTCAATAAAAATATTTTGACTGAGAAAGTGCTGTTCTTTATTTATTGATATTATTATTATGTTTAATATTTGTCCAGCTATTTGTGCTTCTAATCTTAAGAATCGAGAATTATTGAATTAGATATGACACTTTTCTAAGAAATTCATTTTCCTTATTATTCATAAAAATGATTTAAGTTCATAGACATTCACATTGTTTTCATAGACATCCAAGTCTATGAAAACAATCTACGACGTCCAAGTCTATGAAAAGTTTAATTCTATCCAGTTATTAATTCGTAAGAAACGGGAATCATAGATATAGAAACAACGCTTTCCTAACAAATTATTTTCTGCCTTATCCTTACTATACAAATGTCAATTAAAACCCTTCTAAAAGCTCCCAGACAACCTCATTCGAAATCACAGGTCATCACGGCTATCAATAATCGACCCAGCATGGTGTCCTTTGTAATCTAGATGTTAACCATGATGTATTGGACAGTGAATCCACCGTCTTCTTAAACATGTATGGGAACACCAGCATTTAACAAAAGGAACAAAGAAAAGAAGAAAAAAGTTTGGTTGCTCCTGAATACCAGCTATTAGCTCTCAAGTTAAAACGTAAAAGCTTTTTTGTACGTCATGTCGGCAATAAAAGGAGGGAGGAATGAAAAAGAGTTGCGCATAAGTCTCTTTTTTTTCTTTTCTCATATAAAACAATTTTCAATTTTTTCTAGAGTGATAAAACATAAAAGTTATATGCTTTATAAAATAGATCTTAAGAAGCGAGAATTATTGAATTAGTAATGACACTTTCCTAAGAAATTTTATTATTCATAAAAAAAAATAATTTATTTTCATAGACATCCAAATGGTTTAATACTTATCCAGTTATTTATTCGTAAGAAACGGAATCATAGATATAGAAACAACGCTTTCCTAACAAATTATTTTCTGCGCTTTCCTATCCTTTTACTATACAAATGTCAATTAAAGCCCTTCTAAAAGCTCCAGACAACCCTCATTCGAAATCACAGGTCATCATGGCTATCAATCAAGCTACGGGTGTCCTTTGTAATCTAGATGTTAACCATGACGGGGTGGGACAGTCAAATCCACTGTCTTCTTAAACATGTATGAAACACCCACATTTAACAAAGGAACAAAGAAAAGGGGGAAAAAAAGGTTGGTTGCTCCCTGAATACCAGCTATTAGCTCTCAAGTTAAAAAGAAAAGTTTTTCTTTGTACGTGATGTCGGCAATAAAAAGGAGGGAGGAGGAAAAAAGGGTTATAAGTCTCTTTTTCTTTCACATATCTGAAAACAATTTTCAATTTTTCTGAGAATAAAGAAACATAAAAGTTATATGCTTTATAAAATAAATCTTAAGAAGTGAGAATTATTGAATTAGATATGACACTTTCCTAAGAAATCTCCTTCCTTTAGTTTTCATAAAAAATTAATTACTGTCTATAGACATCCAAATTGTTTAATGCTTATCCGGTTATTAATTCGTAAGTGAAACAGGAA